>JAJIYU010017074.1:0-11839 GCA_030144865.1 Tinospora cordifolia | reverse complement strand
GGGATAAGTCAAAGTTTTAGAGGAGATGCTGTCGAAATTTCTGTAGGGATATTGAGTAGGATTATCTGTTGAGGCTGACATAGTACTATATACGTAGATGTAGCGTATATGAAATTATGTGCCGGTCGTGATGTCACTTCTATGAAGTGGGTTGCGACACTTTGCCTGTGCTTTGGCAAACAAAGATTGATTCGAATGTTGAACCTCAAGTCATCAATTGTCTGCTCATTTTTCTCCTAATGTTGATGCTTCAAGTATAACACAAATTTCCTCAATTAATTCTTTAATGCTTTATAGAAATATATGGATCTTAAACACTAGTGCTACTGATCACATTGTATGTGATCTTAACCTTTTCAATTCTTATAATCTCATCACAAACATCTTTGTTTCTTTACCAAATAACCATACAATTCCTATCTCTTATAGTAGAACTGTTGTTTTTTCAAACAATTTCATTCTTCATGATGTTTTTTATGTTCTACATTTTTCTTTTAATCTTATTTGAGCAAGTAAACTTACATTTGCTTATCCTTACTCAATACGTTTCTGTCACGATCTTTGTTTCATCCATTATCTTCACAATTCGAAGATGATTGGATTAGCTAAAAAGATTAATAGCTTGTATCATCTCGTTTGTCCTTCAATTATTAAAAATATTTATTTTGTTTCTTCTTGTAATTCTAATAAGCCAAGACACAATGATCTTTTGGCAATTTAGATTAGGATATTTGTCTAATGCATGATTAAAATTCTTGCAAATTCTTGATCATTCTATTGCTTTACCTTCATTTGATCATTGTTATGTACGTAACTTTGCAAAACAATGAAAATTACCTTTTCCTAGTAATTCTATATCTTTTAACTGGTTTGATCTTATACATTTTGACATACGAGGAGGACCATCTAATATTGTCTCTTTATGGCCACAAGTATTTCTTAACAATTGTTGATAATAAAAGTTGATTCACTTCGATATTAATGATGAAATCAAAATCTGAGGCTCAATAGTTAATACAACTTTTGTTTTCTTATCGAAACCCAATTTTTTTCAAAAATCAAATGCATCCGAAAGTGATAATGGTCTTGAATTCAACATGCCTAAATTTTATGCTTCTTGATGCATTATTCACCAAACAACATGTGTATACATACCTCAATAGAACTCTTTAGTTGATAGAAAACATCAACATATCAATGTTACAAGATCATTAAAATTTCAACCTTCTTTGTCAACAATCTTCGGGCCAGATGACATTGCACGTGTTGTTCATCTTATCTATTGTATACTATCTCTAGTAATTTCCAATGAAACTCCTTACAAATGGTCAAATGGTATTTATCTTTCTTATGAAAAATTCAAAGTTTTTGGTTCTCTCTCTCATGCTTTCACTCTTGATCATAACAGATCAAAATTTGATAGTTGAGCTGATGTGTGCGTGTCTCTTGGCATACCTTCTATTATCAATGGTTTTAGGTTGTGTAACCTCACCACCAAATGCGTTTTTAAATCTTGAAATGTTTATTTTTATAAAATTGTTTTTCCCTTTTATTCTTGATGTTCTAATTCTAATGAGAATTCTATCATAACTCTAATTTTATTTTACCAACATCTTTCTTAGTTCCTTTAGAAGATCCTTCTATTTCTTCTTTTCCTTCTTCTTCAAACTCTTCTTTAAATCACCATGAACGTGTTGATACAATGGCGTCAATTCCAATTCAACCTCCTCCTCCTCATCGATCTTCTCATTCTATAACAACACATTCTTATTTGCAACCCTATCAATATAATTTGCCTAATTTGGAATCAAACATTCTTTTCTATACATCAACACCTCAACCTATATTTGCAACACATTCATTCCTCAACTTATCTACTGCTCATAGAGTTTTTAACACTCACTTGACAAATACTAAAGATCCTAGATCCTACAATGAAGTTATAAAGCATTTATGTTAGAAAAATGCAATGTAACTAAAAACAAATGTTTTGTAACAAACTAAGACTTGGGTCATTATGGATCTTCCTCCAAATAAACAACCAATTGGTTGTAAATGGGTATTTTGAACAAAATTTCATGTTGATGGTTTCATTGAGAGACACAAGCCTCTTGGTGGCTAAGAAATATATTTAGCAAAATGGTATTGATTATATTCATACTTTCTCTCATATTAGTAAGATGACAACGATTTGAACTCTCATTGATCTTGATGCTTCTAAGAATCAGCATTTATATCAACTTGGTATAAATGATACTTTTTTACATGGTGATTCACATGAAAGAGGTGTACATGCAAATCCCCCCAAGATTTTAGGTTTCAGATACTTCAAAAGTATATAAACTCCAAAAATCCCATTATGGTATTGAACAAGCAGATGGCCAATGGTATACTAAACTGACAAATGAACTAATATCTCTCAATTTTTAACAAGCTTAATCAGATAATTCTTTGTTTACTAAGACATTTGGTTTTTCTTTCGTTGCATTACTTGTATATGTTGATAATGTTGTTCTAGCCTCAAATGATTTGATTCTTATACAAGAAGTAAAAAGTTTTTTTCATAAAACTTTTAAAATTTAAGATCTTGGCCAATTGAAATTCTTCATTGGTTTTAAGATTGCTCGATTACATTCAGGGATTCATCTTTATCAAAGAAAGTTTGTCTTTGATTTATTACAAAATACTAGTTTAATAATTGTAAACCGGTTTAGACACCAATGGTTCCTCATAAAAAACTCAAAAAAGATAGTACTGATAACTGGACAATGTTTCTTCCATCTAAATTTTAGTGGGCAAGTTATTATATCTATGCAACACAAGACCTAACATTTTATTTTCTATTCAACAACTTTCTTAGTTCTTAACATTTCTACTATCTTACTTATGCAAGCAACTCATCATGTTCTAAGACATATGAAGGCCAGCTAGAAAATGGTTTATTTTTCCTATCATGTTCTCCAATTCAATTGAAAGGGTTTCCATACTAAGATTGGGCTTCTTGTTCAGATACCAGATGCTTAGTTTTCAGTACATGTGTGCTCCTTGTGACAACCTCATTTCTTGGAAATTAAAAAAAAGCAAACAACGATTTTTCGTTCTTCTTTAAAGGTTGAATATAGAGTCTTGGTTGCTTGTTCCACGATATTTTCCATCACTCACTCTCAACCAACTGTTCTCTATTGTCACCCTTAGTGTAGCACTCTATATTGTAATTTGACACATAAATTAATTTAATTAAAAGTAAATGAATATAAATACATATATATGTATGGACTATGCATGTATGTATGTGTTAATTACACACTTGTATTAAAAATTACATGTTACGTGTATAAATTGATTTAAATTAAATTATTTATTAAAAAATAATTGTCGTATAAAAAATAATAAAGTAATATTTTACATAAAAATTAATATTTATTAAGATGTATAATTATAAGAGATGAGTAAAAATTAAAATAAAATAAAATAAAACAATAAGTAGAGATGAATATGCATGGGATGGTGAATTTGAGTAGACATATATGTATGGTGGGTGTGTAGCTATGATGGGAGGTTGAAATAGTTTAATTGGTTATTAGTATATGTATATAAATATGGGGTGATGGTTTGGTTATTTGTGAGGTTAAATGGGCAACATAAATATATATATATAAGTGAAATATGAGGATGGGGGATGAGAAATTTTAATTGCAAATATATATGTACATGGTGGAGGGGAGAAAGTGATTATGAGGTGTTAGGAGGGGCAATTGAATAATTTTGAGTAATAAATATATATGTATTTGAAGTGGAGTGGTGGCTATCTTTTAGCCTTCTCTCTTCTTCTTTTGAATCTCACGTTCAGAAACAGAGACTGAATGGGGAAAATGAGGGAGAAACAAAAGAAAATTTGACATTTCACAACAAATTCGACATATAGTAAGTCATTTCCCATAATTTTTGTTACAAAAATGCTAAGTGAGTCATGTACTACGATCCTGAGAGTATAATTTGTACTGTAGGTTATGTTTTAAAGTAGTACTAAAAAATGAGGTATTATTCCACTGTGAGTAGAACTCAATAAAAATTATACTAATATACTTCTGGTGATATGTAAATCCTAAATATGTGGTTAGTTTTCATTTATTTATCTTGTATACACCAAAATAAATACCTAAAGTTAAATGACCTTAGAGAGGCTTTTGGATATTTTAAACCCTAATAAAATTTTAATTGGATCTCATAGAAATGCAGAGAACAAAAACTGTACCGATCGACACCAAATTCGTGAATTTGAATATCAGTTGGAACTTTAGTGAATGATTGACTAATTGAGTTATTTATAAAATTTGAAAAAAAAAGTAAAAATATAATTGAGAAACCTATTTATTTTATTTTCTAGTATTAAAAATCTTATATGAGCAGAAAATTAATTTTAAAGGTTATTGATAATATTTGAGTTAATGCACATCAATACGTGAGGTTTAATGTACATATACTAAATATAAGAAATAAATACGTTAAAAATTATTCATAAAATTAAATTAAATTTGATTTGTGCGTATAAAATGATTTTGTGATAGGATAATTTTAGTAAATCCGAGCATAAATTTTGGAGTGTGTATTATAAACTGATTGGACGGTAATTTTGGTACGTAATATTTATTTTTAGTATTATGTGGGACATTGATATTATGTCAAAACTTCTAATTTTTATTAAATAAAAATTGATGCACATAAAAATATATATTATATAAAATGATAGATTATATTACTAGATCTACAATAAATCTTGAAGAGTGGTTATTATATTAGAAAATGAGACAAGTGCTAAATAGAATAAGCAGTTGATTTTTTGTGAGTATTTCTTTGTCTTGATTATTTATATGACATTGTAGATATAAAAATAATTTGAATATAAACATGTTATTTGTATAGATATATGTTGCATTTAGTTTGAAATTTATGAAATGTATTTACACGACAACATATTTTGAATTTACAAGAGCTGATCTAAAATTCAGTATTGTTTCATTGTACTGAGTCATGGGAAATAATATTTCTTATGTGATAATGCATATGAGACTGAGTCATGAGAAGTATCAGTCTTTTTCTATGTGATAATCCTTGAAATGATTGTGTAGTATGTGATAATTAAAAGTTGAGTCTATTATTATCAAGGTCAAATAAGAAGTGAGACTGACTCTATTTCTGAAAGATATGCATGTGCATATGTTTTATTAAATGTTGCATGATTCAAAAAATAGCACGATCACTATGTTGTATATATATATACATTGTTTAAAGGTGAATGATGAATTCAAATGTTTTACTTAAGTTAATTGTTTGTGTAATTATTTAAATACATCTAAATGTCATAAATGAAGAATATTCACTAAACATGTTGTAACTTACTTATTATTTTCAACATTTCTAGAACATATAGGAAAGAGAAACGACTAGCACAGAAAGAATAGACGATTCTTCAGTCACTATTGTGTGTATATGCTTAGTTATTTTGTAAATTTGTACTTTTGTATAATTATATTTATCGTTGTATAAATAATATCACATGGAGAGATATGAGCTCTATTTAAACTAGACAATGGTGTAAAAAGTTGTTAGTTGTAAATTATGGTGGATGAAAATCTTCTTAAAAAATTATTTTAGTTATAAAATTATTGATTTATGAGCGATTTATCATGTGATGATGTTCTTTTGGGATAAGTCAAAATTTTAAGGATGACTTTGTCAAAAATTTTTATGAATATTGTGTAATATGAAATTAAAGAGACTAACATAATTTTATATATGTAGACGTAGCGTATATAATATTATGTGTTAGTCGTGACGTCACCTTTACAAGATCAGTTATGATAATTAGTTTGCTGTACGTATAGCTAAACATTTAGAGTTTCATAAAAGAATAAAGTACATTGAGCTAGATTGTCATGTATTTCGAGGGAAGCTTCATGCTGGTGTCATCCATTTACTACCTGTTATATTACATAAAATGTAGATAAATAATCATATATCCTATGTTCCTTAGACTAACATAAATTTGTATTATAGACCTAAAAGTGTATGGATGAAATAGACATTATATGTTTGAGTTTTTATATATTTTTTGTGATAGTGTATATTTAATTTTTTTTTCCTTAAATAAAATCAAATTTTACAGAATGCTTACTTAATAATCAATGGATCTTAGCGACGTTCTTGCCTCCCACCAAAAAGAAAAAGACCATGATGTTCCCTTATTTTCCCAACCAGAAGTTTTAACAGCCTAGCTTTTCTTTCAAAGTTAGATATTCGATTATTTTTTTATACAGAGAGAGAGAGAGAGAGAGAGAGAGAGAGAGAGAGAGAGAGAGAGAGAAATTCAAATAGTCGCATGAGCGGTTCGCACGTGAGAGCACCCGATATCCACAAATGCCCCAATCTCAGCCGTCTATCAACTAAACTAAATCAAACAGGAAACAATCCCGAGGATCTTGCTAAGAAACCGAGAAAAAAAAAGAAAAAAGGAAAAATAAAAACCCGCGGGAACTTTCTGGACACAGCGGAGCTAAAGATGATTTAGAAAACCGAACAAATCAAAAAACAATAAGTAGAACTCTCCAGAACCCACCGGATACACGCACGACCCAGCTTCTTCTTCGCGAAAATTACATTACAAGTCGAACGAACCAGAACTCTCCCAAATCTCTCTCTCCCCTATAAAAACCCTTCGCTATAGCACATTTTCCTCAGAAATCGATCCAAGAATTCGCGTAATCGATTACTGCTGTCGAAGTACTCATTCAACTTGCTTACAATCTATTTAGCGAGTATCTCTGCTCGGTTGCAATTTCCAAAGGAACAGAAATGGCGGACGTTCAAATGGGAGAGGCAGAGACCTTTGCTTTCCAGGCTGAGATCAACCAGCTTCTCAGCCTCATCATAAACACTTTCTACAGCAACAAAGAGATTTTCCTCCGAGAGCTCATCAGCAACGCTTCCGATGCGTTGGACAAGATTCGGTTCGAGAGTTTGACCGACAAGAGCAAGCTTGAAGCCCAGCCGGAGTTGTTCATTAGGCTCGTTCCGGACAAGGCCAACAAGACTCTATCAATCATTGATAGTGGAATCGGAATGACCAAAGCAGGTAGTGTAGTTGATAAGGTTATGTTTTTGCATTTTCGCCTTGTGCTCTGTTTTGGTTTAGGAAATTAGGATTCTTATTTTAACGTGTTTGGAATTGTAGATTTGGTGAATAATTTGGGAACGATTGCGAGGTCGGGAACGAAGGAGTTTATGGAGGCATTGCAGGCTGGCGCGGATGTCAGTATGATCGGGCAATTTGGTGTTGGTTTCTACTCCGCTTACCTTGTTGCAGAGAAGGTCATTGTGACGACAAAGCACAATGATGATGAACAGTACGTCTGGGAGTCGCAGGCTGGTGGATCTTTCACAGTGACAAGGGATGTTAATGGAGAGCCATTGGGCAGGGGAACAAAGATTACTCTCTTCCTCAAGGAAGACCAGGTAGGAATGCCATATTCTTTTTTCTCTCCGTTCATTTCTGTTGCAATTTTATTATTTACGGCGAAGATCAAGGAGATTAAACACAATTTGAGGTGATATGAGATGGAATCGATGATCTACCTATAGAGATTTAAGATTTTCAGTAATTTGATTATGTTTTCCTGATTAAGCTTTTTGTCAGTGCTTGTTGGTGTCTGGTTTGTTGCTTTCAAATTTCTTGTGTCTCATTCTCAATTTGTTTGCTATATGTACAGTTGGAGTACTTGGAAGAAAGAAGACTTAAGGATCTGGTGAAGAAACACTCCGAGTTCATCAGCTACCCTATCTACCTCTGGACAGAGAAGACGACTGAGAAGGAGGTAAGTGACGATGAAGAAGAAGAAACCAAGAAAGAGCACGAGGGGGATGTTGAAGAAGTAGATGAAGAGAAAGAAACTAAATCGAAGAAGAAGAAGGTGAAGGAGGTGTCGCATGAATGGCAGTTGATCAACAAGCAGAAGCCAATCTGGCTACGCAAGCCGGAAGAGATCACCAAGGAGGAATATGCTTCATTCTACAAGAGCTTAACCAACGACTGGGAAGATCCTCTTGCAGTAAAGCATTTCTCTGTGGAAGGCCAGCTCGAATTCAAAGCTATTCTCTTTGTTCCAAAGAGAGCTCCATTTGATCTGTTCGACACCAGAAAGAAGATGAACAACATCAAGCTCTACGTCCGCAGGGTGTTCATTATGGACAATTGCGAGGAACTCATCCCAGAGTACCTTGGATTTGTCAAAGGTGTTGTTGATTCTGATGATCTTCCACTTAACATCTCCCGTGAAATGCTCCAACAGAACAAAATTCTCAAAGTGATCAGGAAGAACTTGGTGAAGAAATGCATTGAGATGTTCCAGGAGATTGCTGAGAATAAGGAAGACTACAACAAATTTTATGAAGCTTTCTCGAAGAATCTGAAATTGGGCATCCATGAGGACAGCCAGAACAGGGCAAAACTTGCTGATCTCCTCCGGTATTACTCCACTAAAAGCGGTGACGAGATGACTAGCCTGAAAGACTATGTCACAAGAATGAAGGAGGGGCAGAAGGATATCTACTACATCACTGGAGAAAGCAAGAAGGCAGTGGAAAATTCACCCTTCTTAGAACGGCTCAAGAAGAAGGGCTACGAAGTTCTCTTTATGGTTGATGCCATTGACGAGTACGCAGTTGGTCAATTGAAAGAATACGACGGTAAGAAGCTCGTTTCTGCTACGAAAGAAGGTCTGAAACTTGAGGACGAGACAGAGGAAGAGAAGAAGAAGAAGGAGGAGAAGAAGAAGTCCTTCGAGAACTTGTGCAAGACAATTAAGGACATTCTGGGAGACAAAGTTGAAAAGGTGGTAGTTTCTGAGAGAATTGTTGATTCCCCTTGTTGCTTGGTGACTGGTGAATATGGGTGGACTGCGAACATGGAGAGGATCATGAAAGCCCAAGCTTTGAGGGACAGCAGCATGTCCTCTTACATGTCGAGCAAAAAGACCATGGAGATCAACCCAGATAATGGAATAATGGAGGAGTTGAGGAAGCGAGCTGAAGCTGACAAGAACGACAAGTCTGTGAAGGATCTTGTTCTTCTGCTGTATGAGACGGCTTTATTGACATCTGGGTTCAGTCTGGATGATCCCAACACTTTTGCTGCAAGGATTCACAGGATGTTGAAGCTGGGTTTGAGCATTGACGAGGAAGAGGAAGCTGGTGGTGAAGACACTGACATGCCAGCACTAGAAGAAGATGGGAACGAGGAAAGCAAGATGGAGGAGGTTGATTAAGAGAAATTCGTGGTCAAATGAAAGAGGAATATGTGAATAACCTGAGTTTGTGTTGTGGTGTGTGTGCGTGTATGTAAGAAGTGTCGGTTCGACCGATTTATTGTTTGGTTAACTAGTTTGCTTATGGTGGGTCTTTTGTTTCTTCTATTCTGTTACAATCAATATACTGCCTGAGCGTTGTATATTGACATTATAAGCTCTTTCTAATATATATTTTCTTGTTCTTCCTTAGATTTTGATGGCGTGTTTCCAAGGCCACGCTTCTCGATCGGCAGAAATGCCAATCGTACACGATGGCATTAAACATAAGCAATCAAATTAGCTTGTCAAACTACAAACTACGGCGTGTTAAGGATATTATAACATAACATTTAAGTATGTTTATTGCCAATATTGCTTGAAGTTAAAACATAAAAAATAAAAAAATTTTGGGGAACTACCTACATTGTGCCCAAATCGATGTTGGTGTTGGAAAGAAAAAGGGGCAAAATAATTTCAAAGGTAGAAAAGGGGAGAAGGGAAGGAAGAAGAAGGAAGCAGGACAGGAGTAAGGGAGAAGAAGGGACGCAAACGAATAAAGGGGAGAAAGAAAAGCACGAAGAAGAGAGCAGGACAGAAGTAAGGAAGACGAAGGGGAAAAAGAAAGGTAGATGAAGGGAACAGGACAGCAGGAAGAAGAAGGGAAGAAAGGAAGAGAACAGAAAACAGGAGAGAAGACTAGAAGGGATGGCAACATTCAAAAGTTAGACACTGGCAATGCATAAGAAAATGTGAGGACATTATACAAATGTATCTGCAATAAGAAATGATGATACAAGAGCAACAATTTCTTTTGAATGGAAACAAATCTAAAATGAGATGGTGAGCTAATCCTTGGATTGCCCTTCCAAGAAAAATATTCTATTCATGGCATGCTCCACTGGTGATTATTAGCAACATTGGTGAAGAATGTGTTAATGGTAAATGTGATCTGGCTTTTGTTTCCCTTCAACTATGGGCCACACAGTTGCAGATCCTATGGTAGATGGGTGGCCTTTAACGGCCTTTAACCATGATACAATCTAGAAAAGCCTGTGGTCAAATTAGCTTTTTACCTGCAATGATTGTTCGAGCTCTGGTTCAGTTATATGACAAAAGATAGCTTTGGATGCTTATTATTGAACACTTGTTATAAAAATGCTAATTTCATGTAGTTGATGAGTGTGCTGAAAAGATTTTGGAGTGCAAAAGTTTAAGTAGGGTTACTTTTGGTCTTTTCTTCCTCCTTATCCCAAAATAGATTGGTTATAAATAATTACTAAATCGAAGATTCATCAAATCAATCTTAATTTTTGGATAGCGAAAAAGGGGTATGGTGGGGGATATAAAATAGAATCTTTCTTTTTGGAGGGTGAATCAAATAAGCATTAATGAAGTTAGCGTAGCTTTTTATTCGCCCATTTATGATTAAGTCATGATCATTATAATTAGACTCCTTAACTAACATAGTCGTAAGCAAAATTGTCACTAGCAAATACTTAAGTCGCTTTTCTCTTTCAATTGAAGAGACAAATTGGTCCATGACTAATTCTTCAATCAACTTAAGGGTCCTATTTCTTCAGTCAACTTAGGGGTTGGACTTTTTGTTTTACGATGTATTGTAATAGAAGGAAGATGGTTGTCATTGGTAAAATACGTGGGCTGGCAATGTCCCTTCCCTCCGGTGTGGGACTGTCCAAAGGATCCTATAAGCCTGAGTTCAAGGTTATTGAAATGGTATGACGAATTCAAGCTTATGTTGATATACTCTACTTTTTGAAGCTAGGCAGAGTCTTGAAGCCTTGTAGAAAAATGAGACAAAGTGGTTGTTCAATTGAAAAAACAAATAGACGGTCATTCTTTGACATGACAATAAAACATTGAATGTCATGATCGAAAGATCAATAAACAATAAGATTTATTAAAACCACTAGTTCAAAAAATAATACTCTTTGTATAGATCGATAAGGACTAGGGGTTATGGT
Organism: Tinospora cordifolia; assembly: GCA_030144865.1. Lineage (NCBI taxonomy): Eukaryota > Viridiplantae > Streptophyta > Magnoliopsida > Ranunculales > Menispermaceae > Tinospora > Tinospora cordifolia. Next base: position 516 of record JAJIYU010017074.1, on the reverse strand, counting down.
CAGGGTCTTCCATGAATACAAAGTATAGAATTTAGTCTCGTCATATGTAGTTAAGGTTTATTATTACAAGTTTACATGTAACTCAAAGCTCCATTGAAATAGGAAAGAAATTGTCTTAATTAGTATAGTTACTTGCTTTTCTTTCTTTCTTCTTTTCTTTTCTCCCATTCCCTTGCGTATCTTTCGTTTTTTGTGCATCAAATCATAGTATCTTTTGTTTTTTGTTTTCTTTCTTTCTTCTTTTCTTTTCTCTCATTCCCTGTCGTCTCTTTTGTTTTTTTTTTTTTTATTGCATCAAGCCATGGTGGCAATAAGCATACTTATGTCATGTCACGTATAAAATTAGTGTTGCATCAACAATCAACTATGCGAATAATGTATAGGACATAATTACAACAAAATTATTAAGGTTTATATTTCTGATTAATTTTGAAAGGTTATGATAAATTTGTAAAAACTTAAATAGATTAGGATTTTTGTGCATATTAGCCCAAGAAAGAAAGGTAAGCTTTTGGA
>JAJIYU010017073.1:0-11843 GCA_030144865.1 Tinospora cordifolia | reverse complement strand
GAATCCATTTGTCTTTTTGTAACCTTCCTTCTTTGGGATTCCTCTTTTCTATTTAATTAAGGGAGTTTATATGCATTTCTCTGTTGATGAAATTAAAATTGAGATTGGCCTCTATTCTTTTTTCTATTTGATCCAAGATAGACCGTGTTAATCTTTGGTTCTCTATAAATTTACTTAATTCTTAGTTTTGTAATCCATTCCAGTTTGATGCTTTCATGTAATTAAAGCACTAAATATAATATGTGCAAGAGTAATCACATCATTAGTGGGATGATAATTCTATCCATATATTACATGTTTGGAAATGACTCAGATAAATAATCACGGGCGAGAGAAATTCAAGTTCGGTTATTATGACATCCAAAGAAATGAAACTTGAAAAGGGTTGCAACCCCTCTACTTGGATGGTGTCCTTTAAGAGTTTTTGCTTCTTGCACCTTCCAATGCTTGAAGAAATTGTGAACACACAACTTTCTAGTAATCCTTCGTGGTATATTCCTCCCAAATGCTTGTTAAAAAAAAGATCATTGCATGTTGTTGCAATGAAAGGGTGTCCTAGATTCCTTACATATCATCCTAATTTGACAAAAAATGGAGAATAAACAAACAAAATGATCTCAACTTTCTCTATCCTAGAAATGGTATGAAATTTAGTCTAGTTTCACCAAAATTAGCCAATTTAATTAGGTAATTTTGACCATCGAAGCAAAGTTCACCTGTAAGCGTAAAATTACAAAATCTCATTGGAATCTTTGAAAAAATTGGTAAAGTTCACCTAAAATTAAAGTTTCAACTATTTTTTATAGAAACAAATCAAAAAAGGCTTTAAAAAAAGGACATTTTTTATGATAAAATCTATGTGGTACATTGATATTCTTCTATATAATTATAGAGGCTGAGAAAAAAAATCTCTTTATAAATAAAGAAAATTGAAGGCGAGATGTAAGCAACTGGCTAGTAAGAAGAATGAGTTGTAGTATGGTGGAGAGACGATAGAGAAAAAAAGAGAAAAAAATAAGCCAAGAGCCTAAGAAGAGTGGCTCTGAGAGAAGAATGAGAAACAAGATTCATCTAATGTAATCGAAAGAGAAGATCAAATATAATTGCGCCGGCAGCGATTAGCGAGCCAACGATTAATCAAGTTAGGGTTTATGTTTGCACAATTTTTAGGTTTTGACGATAAGTTTTTCTTTCTTTATTTTTTTTATAATAGTTTTGAGTTAATATGTGCGATGTGTATTAAACATTGTTAATGCTAAAATATGCTTTTGGAACCATTATAAAATATAAATATACTTTTGTATATAAAATGTATTTATTTATGTTTGTTTTTATCATTTTTAAGAGAAGTTGTGCATATTTTAACATTTACATAATACTTTCTTCCTTGACATTTGACAACATTGAGGCATGGTGTTATTTGTAGAAAGGAAACTTGTTTTGCACCCTTCAATGGTTGTGTTAGAGATTGTCAATGCCACCAGAACCTCAAAATCATTCTTTCTTGTGTTTCTTTTAAAGAAAAAACAAGATACAACATTGATCAACTGCCAACACCATAGCCAATTATCTTAGCCTGATAAAAGATCATGTTTGTAGGAATACTCATCCTTACTAAATGACTTTTGGACTTGTTACTTGGAAGTCCCACAGTAATTTAATATTTGCATCATGTTTGAAAGCTTTTCTCATCATTCCTAATAAAATAAAAAGAAATTGTATCTACTACAAATTGCAGATGATTCCCTTGCCTTATGTCTCTTTCTTAAGTGGAGATTCCTTCAGGTCTTCCATTCATAAAAATTGATTAGGAGACCTCTCGGATTGTTATTAGAATGAAATGTTTTGTTGAAATTTCCTTTAACAACTCCCTCTGGTGCTAATGTGCTTGTAATTGGATTTTAAATTTGTGTCAGGCTGATGTGTGCCATGCTTATCAAGTCTTGAGAAAAGGTGGACTAAAGGATGAAAATATCATTGTTTTCATGTATGATGACATTGCATATAACGAAGAGAATCCCAGGCCAGGTGTGATAATTAACAATCCACATGGTGATGATGTTTATGCAGGAGTGCCAAAGGTTGTATATTTTATTTTATTTATTTTTTTACACCAGTTTTTTTTTATAAAAAAAATTCTTGAATGCTTGTAGATTAATGTGCTCTAAATTTTCTTATTGTAGGATTACACTTCATATGATGTTACCGTTAACAACTTCTTTGCTGTCCTTCTGGGAAACAAATCTGCTGTTACTGGAGGTAGCGGAAAGGTTGTTGATAGTGGTCCTGATGACCATATCTTCATCTTCTATTCTGACCATGGGGGCCCTGGTGTGCTTGGTTAGTATGTAAATTTGACTTTGTGATTGCTCTGTAAGCTTTTTATGGTCTATTTGGTACCTAGGATTGGATGTGATAGGATTAAAAATAATTTCTATTCCCATGTTTGGCTCTAGGGGGATAGGACTAAAATTAATTATAGGTCCACCACCTTATCCCACCATTGTGGGATAAAACATTTTTATCCAAAATTGTGGGATTGATTTATCCCAAGCTTTTTTTCTTTTTTTTTTTTTTTTTTTTTTTTTGGCCACAATCCCACCTTTGATTATGATGTTGTAAAATCTTTGTTTTATTTGTTTTGTATTTTTTTTAATTTTGTTTTTATTATTTGTTTATAATCATCTCATTTTCCACCAAACACCAGATAACTTTATTTTTAATCGTTCTCTATCCAATTCAAATCCATCCTATCCTATTATATATAGCAAACACACCCTTAATGGTTTAAGTCATTCTAGTGAATTAAGACTCAGGTTCAGATTTATTTGAAACATACTGTAGAACTGCAGATTGCCGGAAAAATTTGGGAAACGTTGATTAAGTCTTGCAAGTTTTGGTCCCATCCTAACTCCTAAGGATATTTTGTTCATGCTCTTTATGTTATGTGGTAATTATGTTTGGACACGTTTAACCCTTATTTGGTTTATTTCATTTGTTCTAATTAGCGATAATATATTAATAGTATTGTTCTATAGATATTTTTATTTATTTAAAATAGGAATGTTCTCATTCTTAATATTCTAATTTGTTCTTAGGGATGCCAACCAATCCTTATCTCTACGCAAATGATCTAATAGATGTATTGAAGAAAAAACATGCTTCAGGAGGCTACAAAAGCCTGGTAAGATTCTGTTAATAATGCATTTAATAAGCTACCATGGAGCATTTTCCTTGATCCCTTTTTCTATAAACTTGTAGGTATTCTATCTTGAAGCTTGTGAATCTGGAAGTATTTTCGAAGGACTGCTTCCACCAGGCTTAAATATTTATGCAACTACTGCATCAAATGCAGAGGAGAGCAGTTGGGGAACCTATTGTCCTGGGGAATATCCTAGTCCTCCTGTAGAATATGAGACCTGCTTAGGAGACTTGTATAGTATTGCTTGGATGGAAGACAGGTATGGATATGATTTCCCTTCCTGCATGCAGTGTTTGAAGTTCTGAAGTAATTAAAATATCTTGATAACTAGCCTGTATGTATGTATTTATGTAGTATATGTTCTGTTCAATTGGTGTATAGGATACTGGACAATGTAAGTGAAATATATAGCCTTTAGCATGCATAGCTCCAATAGGATATTTCCGAAATTTCAACCTGTATTTAGAATAAACTCATTATGCTTCTTTTTCTTTCTTCCTAACCAGCATTTCTCAAAAACAGGTAGATATGCCACCACTCATGAAACAAATAAGTAATAACAGTAGCATTTGTTTTTCTTTGGTTGGTTTTGTATGTTTTTTTGCTTCAATCTCCTCATTTTTGGTGCTTAGTTTTTCTTTTTTTTTATTAAATTTGTATATAATCAACTAACAACTATATTAAAAAATAATAATAATAATAATAATAGATTTAGTGTTGACGTACTGCCTTCAGTACATTGTCTTAAAAATCCACTGTTATCTGATAAATCAAATGCTCTGGTAAATAAATTGATTGGAAATCAAGATGCTGATTAAACTGGGCAAGTTAATGAATTCTGGTTTAATTCTTGCTGAATTCGTTGAGTTAACATCTAATATTTGATTTGGTGAATATTATGTCCTAATGGGCTTTTGCTCATTTGCGACCTCCCAAACCAATGCAATAATTATTGAAACTGATTTGGTGTTTCGAGTTATGCTTTTCCCCCCTTGACTTTTCCTGATAAGTTACTAAATTGTGCTAAGGTTTTTCTTGCCATATTATCTTCTCTTATTAATTCCTTGTATTATTTTAATTCTTGTGCTATGGGCAGTGATGTGCACAACTTGAGGACTGAAACACTGCAGCAGCAGTATCAACTGGTAAACGCTTTTGTTTCATGGAGGTGTTCTTTTATTTATTCTTTCTTTTAAAAAAAAAATCTATGGGTTTTCTAACTGTCCCTTCAAACATGAATGCCTTCTTGTTTGCCCATGTTGGTTCATTACTTTGAGTTATTTATGGAGATCACAAACAGTGGGATCTTTAACTTGGAACACAATAACGATCTAGCTTTATGCTTTATTTTGACTGCTAAGAAATGACAAAAGCCTTGCTTGGCACACCTGAAAAGGCCAAGATTAGATGGCAGTGGATACAGTGATGCTGATGACCCTTGAGCTTCTACATGTTGATCTGGAATAATTTCATCACACTAATGATTATGTTGGCTTTTTCAGGTCAAAAGAAGGACCCTAAACCAGAATATGGATTATGGCTCCCATGTCATGCAATATGGGGATATAGAACTGAGTGCAGAGAAGCTTTTCCTGTATTTGGGAACAAATCCAGAAAATGATAACTCTAGTTTCATTCAAGACAACTCATTGCCATCCTTTTCAAGGGCTGTTAACCAGCGAGATGCGGATCTCGTTCATTTCTGGCACAAGGTTTGACAAAATTTCTTTGATGTCTGATCAAATTCTAATGAAAATCGCTTTCTCTAGTTGGAATTTTCTACCATAACTTATTGGTTCAATTTCATTTTTATCAAGACTTGTATTATTAATAAATCTCAGATCAAAGAATGACTCACAATTTCTAAGAAATCATGGTCAACTCTGCTCATAAAATTCAAATTCTTGTTTCTGGAAGTTCTCTTTCAACAAATTTGTATTTCTATTTTCTATTCTTTTGTTAGTTACCCTTCTAATCAATTTATTTTATGTTCTCTAAAACCTGTGCTTCTGTTAATCAATCAGTATCGAAGAGCGCCAGAAGGCTCTGCAAGGAAACTTGAATCCCAAAAGCAGATAGTTGAAGTAATGGCTCATAGAACTCGCTTGGACCATGCTGTGAAACTCATAGGAGAGCTTCTATTTGGATTTGAAAAGGGTGCTGACACGTTAAAGGCTGTGCGGCCTGCCGGGCAGCCTCTTGTGGACGACTGGGACTGCCTCAAGACAATGGTAAGAAATTGTCTTACACTTTGGTAATCACAATCTTATCTTTTATCTATTGTTCTTTAAACATAAAGATTATACAAATGGAGTAAGAATTTCTTTTTTTACATCTATGAGAAATGCTATACTTAACATGATTTCTTGATGTAGCATCAACTTGACCATGGATTTCTCATGATTGATCTTCTTATCCACCCATGTCTTTTTGTTTTTCTTCGAGTTTGTACTATCATTGTTCAAAACCTATACGTTCACTGTCACTTTGTGCAGGTGAGGACTTTCGAGACGCACTGTGGTTCTCTATCACAGTATGGAATGAAGCATATGCGCTCCTTTGCGAACATCTGCAATGCTGGAATTGAGAAGAAGCGGATGGTGGAAGCATCGGGACAAGCTTGTGCAAGTATTCCTCATGGCCCTTGGAATCCCCTGAATAGGGGCTTCAGTGCTTGAAAGAGAAATTTGGAGTCCGACAAGTTTTTACCAAAACTGCTGCTTATGTATAATACAAATATGCATGTATATAAATGGTTACAAATGAAAATACTAAGTCGCCTCCTCATGTTCTACTGTAATTATAGGTTCCTCTAATACTCAAGGGGGCCATGCCATAGTCTATGATGAACCATGCGATTGGTTAGGTTCATATGGATGAATATTTAATGCCTCTTTGAGACAGTAACCCTTTGATGGCACCAGCCTATAATGAATTATGCGTGCTCTCTTTCTGTTTCCTAGCGTGATAAATGGGAAATCATCATCTTCTTTGTTTTATTCCAAATTTTCAGATGTCTGTCTACGAAGAGATAGTAGCTTTAAATCAGTAGTATTTCTTGTATGACAGTATTGCTGATCATAATATTGTTCTGGGCAAATAGTCTCATTTGCTAATTTCTGTTCTTCCTTCATCTCAAGACTTTGAGCTAGTGGATTACCATTGATGTGTCTTGCATGCTCACAAGGCCGATGATCATTCTTGCAAAATACGATATTGCTTCTCTAGGTTGTGAAGCGATTTCTATTACTCCAAATATCCTATAATGCTGAACTAGCTTTATCCAAACAAAAGGTAGAACTATCCATCATTTTAGGGCGAGCAAAGGAAAATTCAAACTTTGTGGTAGTATTGGTTCAAACTACATTGTTCAGTTGATAACTAAAATTGTATGTATTTAAAATAAAGCTAAACTTATGAATGGAAAAGGAAAGTAGGTTAGGAAAATAGTTTTGTAATCGTTAGTAACAGCTAAAATGTAGGAGAAAGAAATGGTAGATGACTCAGAATTAGGTTGCATGTGACAGATACAGGGTGCCCATTCTAATTCTAGAGGCATAAATTGGTTATTGATGATGAAATTCTTCCATATAATTCATGAGCAAATGTCACCTTGAACAAGTATGAGAATATTGTGTACTTATTTTATTCTTTTTACTTTTTCATAATACATCTAAATGTATTGTTTTGATGATTAACATTTATATATGTTTATTTTTAGGTTATTTTTGCCTTGACAAGTCCAATATTAGTTTAGATAAAATATTTTATTCTATTGGTTTTGTGCAAAATATAGCGACAGTAAAATAATTGATGATTAAAAATCTTTTTTGTCAAATCATATAATGCATGTAATACTTGTAAGTTAATCGTTCAAAGTACAATAGCATTGCACAAGAGTTCTAAAATATACGCCAATATCATAAAAAAAAAAGGGGTGTACTCTTCTTCTTCTTATTATTTGGAGTTGAAGTGAGGGATGTTCACCTTGTATCCTTTCTCTCTACATGTTGGAAGCATTCAGCCACTCACGACGTTCAAAGTGTGTGAAAAGGAGTTTGTGAGATCCCACAATGTGTGGAGGATGCATTAGAGTTAGGAGTTCTTTTTCAATGAGCATTGCCTCATTAATGCTTGTATAGACTAAAATGGTGAAGAAGTTACCAATTCTTGAAATGTAATCCATCAATCAATGCCTTGAGTTTATGAATTGCTCACGAGGACCTTTTGTCATCGCTTTTAATGTCAAATCAATCAATACAATAAACTACATAGATGAACCTATATAATTAGGGCATACAACTCATAAATAGCTTAAGAAAAAAATAACATTTAAAATTCTAGTTTTGTGCCAAAATTTGCATGCACATAATAATTTTTAACAAACTAGGAGTACACAAAATAGCTTCATGCACCCAAATATGAGGTAGACAATATAATTATGTTCGTCGAGACCTATGAGATTTCTATGAACACTGAGGAACAAGGGTTGGAGTACTTGGCCCAAATTAGGAAGGATCCTATTGAGTTGTAGTGGCTTTAGGATACAAGGTGTATGAATTTGAAGATTTGAAGGAAAGGAAACTTGACAAACCTTGGAATGTTGAACACTTTAAATTGTACTACCAATAGGATAAGTTCAATTCATTTAATAGGGATAATACCACCATAACCTGATATGTAACATGGCATAGAGTCATATTTTCATCAACAATGAAAAGTTTTGTAAGACTTTGACACAAATGGAGTAGAACAAAAAATTCATCAAAGGAATATTATTACCCTAGGGGATGAGCAAACACATCTACTCAAATCATTGTTACGAAGAAGAATAATTGTAGCATATTTTGGGGTTCAAGCAAACACATTTGCTTAAATTATTTCTAGGATGAAGGTTTAAATAAACTCGGAAGTACCTTGGGATCTGAGTTGACCTTTCCACTTAAATTGTTACTAAGAAGAAGACTTGAAAGAGTTTAAAATCAATTTGTGGTTCAAGCATACACATCTTCTCGGATTATTAACAAAATCTAACGAAAATCGTCTAAATCCACAATTATTGTACAAAACCAATAAAAGAAGGAAGATCAAGCAGTTCTTTAGTAAAGTAGATGGTTCAAAAGAATCATTAAAGAATTTTCTAAATCCATGATGCTTACTCAACAAAAACAAGGTCGAAGACCTTAAAAAATTTTTGAAGTCAGCTATGTCTATTTGGTTTAGGGTGAGGTTTAAAACATTGAAAAGTTATCTTTGTCCATAATTCCTATACAACCCAGTCTAATAAAGTGTGAAAATTTTGCAAGTCTTTTAGAGGCACCCGTTTTAAAAAGAATGGCAACAATTTGAGGCACAAGTGTTGAGATCACTGCAAGTGCACAGGATCAAAATAGTAATACACAATAAGAGTTTGAATATCGTCATCAAGGAACTGTATATGGTTAACAATCTTAAATCTCAATTTAATTTTAGTCTTAACTTTGTTAAGGCTTCAAACAAGAAAAACGATTGCTAGTTTTAAATTTGTATCAATTTTAAATACTTTAAACAAAAATCAAACAAGAAAAACGATTGCTAGTTTTAAATTTGTATCAACTTAGATTCTAAGATAGTAAAATATCATGTATTTATTTTTAATCTTTATTTCAATTAATATAATTTATGTTTATGTAGGTTATAGCACTAATTATTAAGATCCTCTCTCAAGGCGCCTCAATACCTATTAGTTTCTTCCCTAATTCCCCCTCTCAAGGCGCCTCAATACCTATTATTCTCTTCCCTAATAACCCATCTCAAGGCATACAAGTAACAAACTAATGCAATAAACACAGTAATCACGTGCAACCTCCTATAGAATCAGCAACCTCTAATAATTTCTCAGTTAGTTGATTCTTCTGGCTCTATACTCTAATTATCCAATTGTTAAACCTCTCTCTCAAGTTAGTTCAACAATTTGAAATCAATTTATAGACAGTCAATCACTAAAAAAGATTAAAAACACAAAGTATAAAACAATATTTTGGAATAGATTAATCAAAATAAAAATTAAAGGTTCCTACAATCTAAGTTACATCCTAGAAATCAAAATCACTTAGCCAGACATCATATCTAGTTCACAGTACAAAATTAAACAAATCAAAGATCATACTCTACAGCTTTGACCTTGTTCTTTGTCTTTCTCCTTCGTTCTACTCTCTCTCTCTTTTCTCTAGCCATCAACAACAATTAAAACTAACAATTGAAATTATGAAAAACCTAATACATAAGTCTATTTATAGTGTTGCTTCAAAAGGCTTGTAGGAACCCTCATAAAACCCTAACACATGATGCTAAAATAGCATGTCCAATTGCAACACTGCGGTACAGAACCGTGACACAATGCACCCAAAAATTTTGAGACTTCCACGTACAATTGCATCTTTTTGTCGCAATACTGTGGTACTCCTTGGGAACACCACGGTACTGCGCACGATTTTATTCTTCTTCACTGTTTTGCAGCATTGTTGTGTGTTGGACAAACGGGCCTTCAATGCTATATGGGTCGAGATGCAACTGGGCTTTTGCTCCCTTACTTTTGGGCTTTTTGTAATGTTGGGTTGCTTGCTTGGGCTTGTTGCATGCGCAAAGATTCACAGATTTTAGACCATAATCAAGACCATCTTCTGCCTTTGTTTGAGCTTTCTATCCTTTTTATCAACTTGTGTATCTTTACCCCTTTATCTTGAACCTGCATAGACTACTAGAAACCTTTTTTGAGCATTATATCACACGCATAAGCATCTAAAAACCATGCTGAAATTCTTTATATGCTAAAATGTATGCAATCTTAGTATAATTGATCATGCACCTAATTATAAACAAATATGTCCTAATTCCTATTAAAGCAATGCAAAACATATCTAAAATACATATAAAATAGTTAGTATGCAATGCAAAAATACCCACAAACATAAACTATTGTTCATCCTTGAACAATGACCCAACTTCTAAAACTTTCATACCGTACCACATAGAATTAATTTCATTTGACTCATCATTTATGATCTCCATCTTCCATTCCTATAGTTAGTTATTCATTAACACATCCTTAGCGTCATTCTGATTGTCTAGATTTTCAGTTCATCCTTCATTCTTTCTCAACTACACCCTTTCATCTGTTGATATCTCAATCCTCCTAGACTAATTAGGTGATTTGTAGTTATCATTCCACTCACAAAAATCCTCTTCTAATACCTAAGTATATGAATCCTCTCAACTTTTTATTCTATCTCTCCTCTACTCAAGTTAAACTCTAATCAGGGCTAGTGGTCTTTCTTTTAGGTTGTAATGTGGCCTGGCTCAAGGTATAAGTGTGATAGGATTCAATTCTAACTCAAGTGCACACTCATAGCAATAATAACGACATATTTTGTTTGATTTTCTCATTATAGCTTGATTATTTCTTTTCAATCCTTTATTTTTCTTTGTTCATGGGCTTAACCTTATTTTCACAGCTCCCCAAACTTATTTCATCACATGCACTTCAGTTTTACCCACATATACACTCATAACAAAGTATGAAGCTTAACTTTCATTGATAATATTAAAATACTACATAAATATATAACTTTTGTTTTTCTTTTTCTCTTTTTTTCTTTTTTTCTTTTTTTTTTTTTAAATAAAAACAGAAGCAAAACTGAAAACATATGTATCTCAATATCAACATCCCCTCCTTCTTTCACATCATCAAAATAAACATTATTATAACTATGAGTGCACACAAATAGGTTCAAGACATGCATAATAAGGTAGAGTGTTTATATATATTATTTAGGTTCGTAACAAGAAAACGAGCTTCAAGGCTCAAAATTGGCTACAAAGGATTATTAAGTCCTAGGACCAGACTTAGGCTAGAACTCAAACAGTGATGGCCTACATCATTTCCCTCCTAAAGTCATTCTTAAGCAATGTTCAAGATAGATTTGATTATTTCAATAGTCTATGAAAAAATTTTCTCCACTTATGTTATAGTTTTCACTGTTTACTTTCCTCAGTTTTTGGATTATCAATCTACATAAGGCTAAAGAGATCTGTTAGTTGCATAGTAGACTAATTATATTTTAGGTATTTCATGTATAATATGCATTAGTGTAATAGAAAATGTAGTGTATTTGCTTATATTTAGTACAATATGCATTTAGAGCATTGTTGCATCATTTTAGCATGTTTTAATGTATTTTATATAAATATAATGTCCGAGAAAGGTATTCAATGTTTGTGCAGGTTTAGAATGAACCGAAGTAAGAATAGGAGCACGCGAGGAGTTGAAAATGGCCAAAAATGAGAAAACGTCAGTAATGATCGCGGTCGGCGTTGCCGACCGCGACAAACGGCATAAAGAAAGGATCAGTAAATGAGCAAAAACAAAGACCAAAGACAAGAAGATGGCAGTTTAGCAACTGAAGATTGCAGTCTACCAATCAAGACAATACGGTCACCACAGAGGAAAAATGGGTGCAATGTATGACCGCGGTCATTGAATTGCACTACGGCGGTCACCAGAGAGATAACAAGAAGAAAGCAAAGGGTGACCGCGGTCCACACATCCATGACCGCGGTCACCAGAGAAATAATAAGGAGAAGAAAAATGGTGACCGCGGTC
>JAJIYU010017072.1:0-11848 GCA_030144865.1 Tinospora cordifolia | reverse complement strand
GTCGGGTTTCTTCCGCTCGAGTGTTTTTAATCGCCTCAGAGAGCTTGCGAACCTCAGCGAATGTTTTCATTGTTTAACTGTTTTTAACAAAAGTGCATGACTGCATTACTCATTGAGCCGTCGTGGACAATTAGGCTCATTACTCTAACATTTCATGTTCTTCAGCCGTGGATAAGGCCAAGGGAGTGGTTATTGCGTAAGACTGCCCTCTCTTACTCTTTTGGGTAGGACTTCTTGTATTTTTCTTTCTGTTACTGTGTTTTGAGAGGTAGAACAATGTATAGGGGTGAGGATAGTCTGTATATAATGAATAGTCTCTCCCGTTGCTACACATGTGTAATGACCCGTTTTGGAAATATGAAGTTCTTATTGGTGTCCATATGTTAGATTTCTTCTGCATTACTTATGATTACTCTGATAGTGTGTGATGTGGTGTAGTATGTTGAGGCTTAACAGTGTCTCGGCAAGCTCGGCTTGCCAGCGAGTTTGTTTGGACACTGTGCCAGTCGGTTCGCCCTTCATCCTAGGGAAGGGGTCCCGACTAGGTATTGCACATGTAATGCAATATATCATTCTATTTAGATAAAATAAAAAATTTTAATATAATACCAAGGTCACACATAATACCACAAGTAAGGATTACTCACCAAAATTAATGTCTAACTAGTTCTTAATATCCAATAACAATTTATCTCCATAACACCAATAAAATCTTGTCACCAAAAAAAATTATTTTATATGCATCAAATAAAATTCAACTCATTTAAATTTATTTAATAAATTATTTTCAATGTATTTACAGCTAATATTTAATCCAATATATGCATTTGATCTCATATATTGGTGTTCATTAATTCGAATATGCTCAATAATCTTTAAAATTATTTTTCTACTTATATAAAAATGTTTTTGAACACAAAAAATATTAAAAATAGGCTTTCTAATTATACTTTTATTAATTGTTTTTCAAATTTTGATAAATAATCTAATTGGTCAATTGTTCACCAAAATTTCAATTGATATTCAAAATTCACGAATTTGGTGTCGATAGATATATATTTTTGTTCTTTACATTTCTATGGGATCCAATTAGAATTTTATTAGGTTTTAACATACCTAAAACGTCTCAAAGGTTATTCAACTTTAAATATTTATCTTGGTGTTTATAGGATAAACTAATAAAAATAAAATAGTAATAGACCTTTTTTTTTTTTTTTGCTTTTTGTGGTTTTTATTTTCTTACTTTCTTATTCCTCTTTTTTAACACCTACCTCCAATAATGTTATTAGCAGTAGCTGCAGTATCCTCTAAAGCCATTTCTAACCCCAATTTCATTTTTTTTACTCCATTTTGGAGTAACTTTAACACCAAACAATAACTTATTCCTTAACTCATTACTCAATTTTTTACTTCAAAAAGAATATTTTTGAAATACATAGGCACTTAAAACAACTTAGAAAACTTGGAAATTGAAAATCAGTTTCAGGACAGAGAAGTATTAGATCATTTGACTGACCAAACGTAGGTATTTTGAGTTGAAATTTAGTGGGGAGGTCACTAGACATGTCAAGATTGAGTATAACAAATTTTACCCCTATATGAATTAATTTAGTGGGTCAATTGAATACATAATTGACTGCTGGAAATATGCAGTCCGAGAATTAAACTTTCTTGATATCCCTATTAAAAATCATAGCAAACAATGTCCAAAAATCATGAAATAAAATTTTAGTAACTTTTGGGAAAGAATAGATCAAAACTGAAAATTTTTACATAAATCCAATGGTTGGATTGATCACACAAAATTTGGAAAATTTATTGCTAGGAAGTGTGAACCCAAAAGTTCCTGTGATTCAACTGAAAATTCTAAGATTAAATTAAATGGCCAAACCTTAGTGGATTGAGCTGAAATTTGGTGGAGAGATTTCTAAGTATGTCTAGTTTATAGCTACCAAATTTTAGATCAATCTGATATGGATAAGTGGGTCAAATTAGGCTAATAGTCACTGCCTATCATATAGAATTCGAGAACACATAGTCCCTGAAATTTCAATTGAAAACACTATCATATGAAGTCCTAAAGTCATGATTTAAAATTTTGGGAAAGGTTTAAGGAGTCTAAAATAGACCTGAAAAATTTGGTGCATATCCGATATACGGATTACCACCAGAAAAAATTGGCAAGCTCACTGTGTAAGAGAGCAAAGAACCCAAAAAATTTGACTAAGTGTTGGAATTTGAGATTTTGAACCAATTTTGTCCCAATTGGCTAATGTTGACCCAATTTTAGCACAAATTGACCTAAGGTGACTAGGATGACCGCATTGACCAGAGTTGACTAGGTTTGACCAATTTATCGAAACGGCTCGTGTCGATCGAAACTGAGTATGGACAGTGAGATTAGAATTAGGCCACCGTATGGATAGAATTGAGATTGAGTTTGATTGATGTAGATTCAAGAGAGTACAACGGGATTGGGTCGGCTGTCGAAGGGACATCGTTGCATAGGACCCGAGGTGAGTAGTTTGATTTAGTTGTTTTCTGTGACTTTTATTCCTTGCATAAAACTTGTATGAAATGACATGGTTAAATGGTTTTACATGATTTAGATACATCTGATTGATTTTGAGATGTGTAGATGTACACCAGTAGTGAGACCATAGGCTCGAGGGCCGAGTGTCGGGGTCAAGGTACTTGATGTGATTGAGGTTAGACTTGAGGTCCGAGCATGAGGTTAGGGCATATGATTAATGCGCCTAGCTTCCAACCCGCTCGAGTCATGGCACTCGAGGACCGAAAGTGGGGTTAGGGTATTCGCGGAGTACGCCTAGCTTACGACCAGCTCGAGTGGCCAGTACGCCTAACTCAAGACCTACTCAAGCAATGACCATAAGAATATTTTTCGAATATTTCTTTTTATATGTTTTCTATTTTTATTTTTATTATCTTTTAAAATATATATTTTTATACAAAAATTTTATTTTACATATTTACTCAATATTATGTTTAATTATTAATTAATAAATAAATAACAAATAATATACTACAAAATTTAAATAATTATTTTATTATATAATAGATAATTAAAATTAATTAATTATAAATAAATACAGTAAAACATGTTTATTTAAAAAAATTAAAAAAAAAATAAGTATAAAATAGTAAAAATAAATTATATAAAAAAACTAAAATATTTTAAATAATTAAATTTTTAACTTAAAAAATGATAAATTTTTGTAATAAATTGTTAATGAAAAACTTGTAACTAAAAATAAAAAAAATAAAAAAAGAAAAAAAAAATCAGCGCCAAGATGGCACTAGTAAACAGTGCTGGGGCAAAGATGGCGTTGAGTTGTAGCAACCCAACTCCATTTTGTCGTTGGGTTGGAGATGCCCAAAATGAACATATCAACTAAATCCAACATAAACAGTAGCATCTCATATAATCAGCGATAAAACTATGCATTCCACAGGATGACGGGCCAATAAAGAACTCTATGTAGCACACAATCGAGCTTGTGTTCAAATCTTTCAAACTAGTATCAATTAAACGACTTGGAAAGGATCCATGGCCTTGATTCAATATTTATTTAATTTGAAAGAGTTTGCTGATATAGTCTTCCACCGTGAGATCTCCATTTTTAGATGTTGATCTCATGTCTTCTTGGTCGTTTGGTGTAGTGGATGGGATAATATTATTTATGTAGGATAAAAGGAGATGAAATTGAATTGAATAGAGAGAGAGTAAAACAAAGTAATGTCGTGTTTGGTATGCAAAATAAGATTATTATAAATAAATAATAAAAAATATAATTTTTTTTTTTAAATTTTGTAATAATATCATGACAAATAAAAAATAGACACAAAAATAAAAATAACTTAGGACAAAACAATCCCACCATTTTCAGTGACATTATTTTATCCTACAACAACAAGATAAAAAGTAGTCCAGCTTAAAATTTATCTCATTCTTTTTGCTACCAAACATGAGAATAGGGTGAATTTTATTTCTATCTCACGAAGCCAATTTAGACTTAAATTTAATTTAATTTTTATTTATTTAAATTTTTGTAAGCAATTATATCCTTAACAAATAGACAATTTAGTAATTCTTAATTTTTTTAAATAATTTTTTGTCTACATACCTAGCACGTGCCATTTGTTTGTTTGTATATATATTTATAATAGAATTTTTTAGATATGAACAAATTTGACGACACTTATTTTCATATGGAACAGATAGATATTAATATCTTAATAACCCACAATGGTATACACATGCTAAAGAGAATATGGTTATATATACATAAATAATTGTAAACCTCCAAAATTTTCTTCCTATAAATAAATTACACCATGTTTCTTACTATTGAGAAAGGGTCGACATCCAAGAGCTGGTGAGCATCAAATTTGCCGTCTTGGTGGACTTGGACGTGTGATTTATATGGCAGCCAATGTAAACTTTGATTAGTGGATTGCTAGGCTTCTAATCCAAGTGCTGAACATTAAGAAAAAAAAATCAAAATAGAAAAACTCATCTATTTATGATTTCATGATAAATTAAACAGTGATTAATTTAGATTGTGCTGTAATAAGCAAAAAAGATAGGTGAGCTTTTAAATATAATTTTAACTTGGTTTTTAAAGAACATATAAAATTAATTGAAATAAATAATAAAAATGGAAGCATGTATAATTAATAGTAGATGGTAGCTTATACATGGAGAAACTGAGTACAATTAGGGTTGCTATCATCCTTTCAAATTAGAGCCTGACATTCCTCTCATTAATTTATTTTATTTGGAAAACTAGCCTAAACCCTAAATGTCTCAATCTTGCTTGACGTCTAGGATAATTATTTATTTTACTAAGTACAAAGAAAAAACCACTAGATCCCAAAATAATAATAATAATCAAATAATATATATATATAAACAAACATGTGTGCTGTTAATTAGATGCCAGGAAATATCCTCTCTTATATATTCTTTAAATAATGTCTGCCGTTAAAGATTGCATGTGTGCAAACACAAATTTAGTATGTTAGATGTAAATAATTTAAAATCTTTATTTTTTTTTGTTTTTTTAAACTCCAATGCTACATTACATATGATAAATATGAAATATATTAGAGAGAGAGAGAGAGATAAAAAATAATTTTAAAAATTTTTAAAAACTATTTTGTTAAATTAATATAGTTTTTTTTTTCATAAAAATTTTTCCTCTTCGTCATTTTCATCTAGGGGAAAAAAGAAAAAAACACGTAAATAAAAAGGAAAATGCATTAAAAACAAAGAAAGAAAGAAAGATGCATTAATGTTATTTAATAAACTATTAAAATAGGTTTCCATATTCTTTAATATTCTTTAATTGTTATAAATAATAATAATAATAAAATTGAATTCCTTTGTAATCCCTTTAATATTTAGTGTTATGTAACATCTAAATCTCATAATGTCCAAATTAATGAGATTATTTAAATGTCATTATTATGGTTGATGTAACCCCTCATTCTAAACACTATATAAAGGGGTCTTGTGTCTCATGCAAATCATCAACAAAAAGAACAATTCTCTCTTGGAATTATTTCTTCTTTATAGTATTCTTGAGTTTTTTTCTCCTTCTCTTGAAAAAATTCTTGAATTTTTTAATTTTTCTAGTTTGATTCTTAACATTAATAAATTTGTCACATCACTTATATCTCAAGTTCAAGTCATTCATCCACCAATTGAGTCTTCTGATTTCTCTAGCCTTGGGACGAGTGTATGGACCTATTGGCAGATTAGTCAGGCTTAAACTCAAAAACCACTATGGTATTAAATAAAATCAAAAAAGGTAATATGTTGGAGTAGGGTGGGTTTAATATTTTTCTTCACAGAATGTTTGAAAACAATGAATTTTCCAAATTAACCTATTCCGATGGATTAGATTTGAAACCTGATTGCAGCCTAAATGACCGAATTCAAGCATGCTTGGGGAGCTGTCTCTATGCAATGCAATGCAACTTTCCTTTCAAATATCACAATACTTTTTAATAGATGCCAAAAAGAAAATATAATAAATAATTTTTATAAATTAAGAAAACGTTTAACTAACATACTTTTCAAAAATACTCCATTAGAGAAAATCTAAAAACAACGATATTCCTTACAAATTGCGTTTTTTTTTTTAAAAAAAAAACCTTTGTTAGTCAAACTAAAACTGTAATTTTCATTTAAATAAAATTAATTCATCATTTTTATTAGAAAATAAAGACTTGCTCTCATAACATTATAAATGAAATGAGTAAATAAGATTTATTAAATTATCATTCGGTAGAGTTTTTTAAAAGATTTATAAATGTGTTTGACAACACTTACTTCTATTAAAAAAATTATTATTTTTTGAATGTTGGACAATAAATATAAGTTTTTCAAAAACATTTTCTTAAAAATTTTTTTCTTGAAAAAACACTTTTTTGTAACACTATGGCCATGTTTGGTACATGGGATAGAAATAGGATAGGATAAAAATTGTCCTAATTCGGTGTTTGAGACTACATAGAATTGGACAAAAAATTGTCTGAACCCACTTATTTATTTTATATTGGTAGGATAACTCAAACCCATCATTTTTTTTTTGTAGAATTGAGTTATTTTATCCAAAAAATAAAATTTTTTTGACATATTTAAAAAAAAATATTTTTTAAAAATATTTATATTTTATCTTATTTTATTTTATTTTATTTTATTAAAATAATCTTATCTTATTTTGTACATCAAACGAGAAACGGCCCTATATGTAGAAGGATTACGTTAAGCGCTGTATCATCTGTCTTAGTCTTTCTAGCTTAAATGATTTTTAAGAATATTCTCCAATTTAGAATGTTTTTCTTGGCGGTACCAAGCAAAATTGAATTAAATGTGATGTTGACCAATTAGGCGTGTCAATATCGCAATTATTATTGTCATTTTCTGTTATTTTTACATTATTTTTTTGAGAAAATATTCGGCCCATTCTTTTATAATTTTTGTTGCTTTCTAAAATTAGATGATAACTCCCAAAAAGACTGGGCCTCTCCCAAATAGGGCCAATGGTGTTTGGGAAGATTTTATATGAGTCCTGCTTATTCCTGAGTTCCACTTGCCTAATTATATGTATATATATTATTAGATGAAGAGATTTAGAAATTAAAATTTTATATTTAAAGCCGGGAGATTGATCTGAATTCTCTGTACTACTCTTTCATGTGTCGCAGTCAGTACAATTTTTAAAAATATTAAAATTATAATTTAAATTATTTAATAGAGTTTGACTCACATGCCAAACTAATTTCATTTATTTTTATTAAATTATATTCAAAAGTTTGAGTAAGGTTGAAATAAATAGTATAAGTTTAACTTAAATTGAAATGATTTAATAGGTTTAAAAATCTTTAATTTCTATAATATTTATTATAATAGTAATAAAAAATATAAATATGTAAGAAATAAAATTGAGAGAATATATACTTTTTGTTTTTAATACTAAGTGCCACGTGGAGCAGGTACAGCAAGATAACTGACGTGTCGCTTTCTCGACGGCAGGCAAAGAAGGGCCCCTTCTTCGGCGACCCTGCGGCTCTTCTGTCGAGCCTGAAGAAGAAAGCCAGCGCAGCAAATAAAAAGGGTTGTAATGCCGTATCATGTATCGCCTTGTTAACTCGAGATAGTACTAGAGTTAACAAGGCAAGTCGACTCAGTAGGCAAACTCGTTTCGAATCTATGAGAGTACGACGCGTGTCAGCAGTTTTGTCTGCATAGGCGGCTTCGTTGCTGCTTCTTCTTCTGCGGTCCTAAAAGAGTCATCACGCTATTTATCCCGGTGTCACGCTCTATAAGACTCATTGTATTGGACGGAAGGATAGTAGTGTTCGTTATTGCATTGAACTCTACTTCTTCATTATCACTAAAAACTTGTGGAGTTCTGGTTTCTTTTCTTTTTTTATTTTGTGTCCGTGGTTTTATGATTGGATCAGTGGCAAGAAGAGGCGATGAGAGGAACAAAAGGTTTAGTTTTGTATCTGGTTTCTGGGTTCTCTCTTGCTGTTCTATCCGCTCTGTTTCTTGAATACCCGAGAAAAGTTCACCACCCACTTCATTTATCTTCTCTAAATTCTAGTTTAACGAATGGCGCAGTTGGATTTAGATCTGATATCGCCCTTTCCAATGGGCTTAATGGAAGCCCTCGAATCTGGCCGGTATGTTATGTTCATATTCTTCTGTTTCTCGTTTCTTTTTCCTTTGGTTCTGGGTAGGTGTGTTATGAACTTTTTTTCTTTTTTAATTCTTTTTGGGTGGAGTTGCAGGAATTGGAGTTTAGTTGGAGAATTGTGTTGGCAACGGTGATTGGATTCGTGGGATCTGCTTGTGGAACTGTGGGAGGCGTTGGCGGGGGAGGGATTTTTGTTCCCATGTTGAATTTGATTGTTGGGTTTGACACCAAATCTGCTGCTGCTCTTTCTAAATGTATCTTAACTTCTTCTTCTTCTTCTTCATCGTAGTCGTCATCGTCGCTTGCTTCTTTGTTTTTGTTTGTTCATGTTAGGTATAGATTCAGTTTAACAAATTCATGTTAAGTATAGAATGAATCTCTTTTTAGCCACACTACCATTTGTTCAGAATCTGTAAAGGCTTGGGGTCTTTGAACTTTTGGCTACTTAACTTGCTTATTATGATCAAAAGCTAGAGCTTTTGGCCTTTCCACACGTAGAACCAACAGGGATGCACGTGAAGGTGTTAATGATTGATTGATATGCACTGTTAACGCTTTATTTCCACCAATAACTTTTTAAGCTTTTTAGGTCAAGTGTTTCTAATATCTGTTAAGATCGCATGCTGGAAGGCTTTTTAGAGTAAAACCGGAACTGGGTAACACTGGTACTAATTGAGGTTTAAACCCAGTTACCGAGTGGTAGTTTGGATGAAGATTTCGTTCTATTTAATTAATTGAATTTGATTGTTATTGCAGGTATGATCATGGGAGCATCTGCGTCTTCAGTTTGGTACAATTTAAGACAGCCACATCCAACTAAAGAAGTGCCCATCATAGATTATGACCTTGCTCTGCTATTTCAGCCTATGCTCATGCTTGGGATCACCATTGGTGTTGCTCTTAGCGTTGTCTTCCCCTTCTGGCTCATCACCATTCTCATCATTATTCTCTTCTTGGGTATGTATCATTTTTTTTAGACTTACATTTATATATTTATTTCTTATTGATTTTTCATTTTAATATTTTTTTTCTTTTCTTTCTCTATTTGATCATATTAGGAACATCATCAAGGTCTTTCTTTAAGGGAATAGAGATGTGGACGCAAGAGACAATTTTGAAAGTATGGTATACTTAACTATGTAGTGAAAAGTCAAAGAATTGTCAAAAAAAGGTTCTGTTTCTTATGGACTTGTTTGCTGTATATTTTTGTCTGCAGATAGAGATGGAGGCTCAAAAGCATGCCACTGTTGACTCTCAAGGAGAAAGTAAAGCCCTTTATAGAAGAATAATTATTAAATACTCATAACTGCTTTAATGCTTTGTTTTCTTTAGAAAAAATTTATTTCATAGGGTAGCTGATGTAAAACGTTTATCACATGAGATTGTCATAAATCTATAATTAGGAGATGCGACGCAAGTATATGTAGTCTACCTCTTGTAGTTGAAAAAAGGCATTAAATATATATATTTTTATTTATTTTGAAAGAGTAAAGTTGAAAAACAAATAATATAAAAATTCGATCAATTAAAGCTTTTTTTTTTTCCGGATATTTGAATCACAAACCATAAGGGTTCATTTGCTTTTCGTTTTGCAGTTATTCTTGATGCAGAGTATGAGCCTCTGATTGGTAGAGAAGAAAAAACCAGTTTGGTAAGTTCCCATTCATCATTATCATCATCTTATTCTTTTCTTCTCAATTTTGGGTATTTTCTGATCAAATGTATGAAACTAAGAAAGTTCCTCAATTTCTAGGCAAAGGGATGAACCTCAGATGCTTTTTATTCTATAATCTCTTTAGAAAAGAAATTTTGTTGTTTTGACTTCATTTTACATGTATTTCAGCAAATATTAAAATTCAACCTGAAATGGAAGAGACTTCTAGTGCTAGTGACAGTTTGGGTACTCTTTCTACTCCTCCAAATACTAAAGGCAAGAACCCAATAACATCATTACTACTCTACAAACCTTTGAACCAACACTTGTGTCATATTGATTCTTCAATTTGTTTTGCAGAATGATGCTGAGGTTTGTAGCGCATGGTATTGGGTCCTCAACATCTTACAAGTATGCAATGTCTCTCTTTTGAAGAGAGATTCATTTTCTAGATTTTGTTCAATGATTTAAATTTTCTCAAGTTTTTTTAGTAAGAGGTTGGACTTTCTTTTGGGGGGGTTCTTGTTTTTAGTTCCCAGTTGCCTTTGTGCTGTTTGGATTTGAGGCGGTAAAGCTTTACAAGGAATGCAAAAAGAGGAGGACAGCCGGTAACCAGGAATCAGTATGTGAAGCAACAATTAGATGGACCGTTCCTCACATTACTTTTTGTGCTTTTTGCGGCATTGTGGGAGGCACCGTCGGAGGCCTACTTGGTTCCGGTGGTGGATTCGTGCTTGGCCCACTTCTCCTTGAGCTCGGTGTCATCCCTCAAGTAAGATTATCGATTTTGATTCTTAGGGGCTGTTTGATAGGAGATAATCTTGGACATGGGAATGAAAATCTTGAAGATTTTAATGTGAAAATAAACAAAATTTTGAAGATTTTCATTCTCACACCTAAGATTGTTCCCTACCAAACAATCCTTTAATGCTAGTAACTTACTCATAAAGCCTAGGGGTTTCTAGAAATTAAAAAATTTTACAATTATATCGGCAATGTGGGACTATGTACACAATTGAATTGATATAGCCATTTGTCTTTTGCATTTTGCATGAGATGATCACAGGTTGCTAGTGCAACAGCTACATTTGTTATGATGTTCTCGTCATCTCTCTCAGTGATTGAGTTCTACTTCTTAAAGAGATTCCCTATTCCATTTGGTAAGTTGAAACTTAATGCATTATGAGAGAGAAGCTTCACTCCTTGTTCAACATTGTTTCTTTCGAGAATTCTCCGAATTGTCCCAAACCATAAACTTCCATGCATGCCATGCAGCTTTGTATCTCATTGGGGTGTCTGTGCTGGCTGGATTCTGGGGTCAGTTCATTGTAAGGAAACTTGTTGCCATATTGAAGAGAGCCTCGATTATCGTCTTCATCCTCTCCGCTGTAATTTTTGTGAGTGCTTTAGTAATGGGTATGTTCTTCTTCATCTCTTATCCCAACTTTTCTGTTTTCGTTTTTTCTTTTTTATTTTTTTCCCTATCAAGTGAAATGCCAATTGTTATAAGCTAATGAAAACATGTTGATATAACTTTCTTCTCAGGCATTGTTGGGGTTCAGAAGAGTGTTGTGATGATACACAACCATGACTATATGGGCTTCCTTGGCTTCTGTGATAGCTGAAGCTATCTAAAGATACTAAGGTTGTCACAAGAGAATTGAAGTATATATATTTAGAGCAAGAAGAAGAAGACTAGACATTATATATGGATTCAATTCTAGCAAAAGGCAGTTTGATTTGGTCAATGCCTAATTGACCATCTCAAGTCACATTATTATGGAAACAATAAAATGTTTATTCACTATTCTGTGGGTCTTGTGAAAAAAAGTTTAGAAGTCTCCTTCATTTTTTTCACCATTTGATTTGTGATTACAAATTAATAAGTTCAAGTGAAAGTTCTAAGTTGGTGTGCTGATTCCATCTATCTTTTAGCTTCTTGTCTGGCTTATGAATTTACCAA
>JAJIYU010017071.1:0-11845 GCA_030144865.1 Tinospora cordifolia | reverse complement strand
GGTGAACCTGATTTGAAACTAACTGCTTAGTGAAGCATGATTAAAATGACTACTTGAAATTAAAGAAATGATTTAAACCTCGTGTATAGAGGTTGAAAGATTGACTGACGACATCTGTCGCACGCCCGGGGCCTCGACGGACCACGCGCCGAGCTTGGAGCCGCACGACGCCCGACGACGGGGCCACAGATTTACAGACACGACGTCCGGTCCGGGGGTCGGGGTGTGACACCACTCCACCTCCCCTCAGCTGATTTGTCTTGCATGTTATCATCATATGCATACACGTTAGACATTCCCTTTCTTCGGAGAGGCGGCAAGCATCACATTATCTCTTTCTTTCTATCTTTCTGTATCCCAATTCTTTAAGACTCCCTAAGTACTTAACTCATAAAATAGATTTCATAAAGCAAATCAATATCATTTATTTGAAAATTAGATAATTTAAGAGGTAGAAAACCTTCATATTTATTACAGCAAAAAATAACATTGAATATTTACAAAGACTAAGGGCCAACACGCCTGACTTAAACACTTTATGAATATCAAAAAGGTAAACCCTCATCATGCAACCTCTGATTCTTAGTTTCTTAAAATGTTAGTAAAGGAGGGGTGAGCTCGAAAGCCTGGTAAATCATCCCAAATATTTAAATCAATATTTCAATCAAACAAGCCATGCATGTCAAAACACTTTCATATATTAGATATTTCAAACAAATACTTCTTTACAATTGACTTAAGACCGAAAGGATTCACTTCTGTGTTCTAGTCCTTGGGAGAGAGATCACTTCTTGGAAACTCGATCCTCTAAATCTATGAAGTGGGATCACTCTTGGAAGTTTGGAAATTAAGATCAAAATTGACAAGCCAGGCCGATGGCTGGAACACACAAGGCGAATACCCTCATCACATCGATATGTGGTTATGATCTTTATTAGTCTCTTTTTAGTGATAAATCACACAATAATCGGATTAAATCATGTATACAACTTATGAGCATGGCAATAATCATTCAACCACATTCTCCAGCATGTTATATAGCATAATTTATGTTGTTACATATATCATGCATCATCAAGCATAAAGTCTAAGTTTGCATAATCAGGGCTTAACATGTATGTTCATGGCATATCAAGTCAAATAGAGCAGGTGCATATGGCAAACATATTCACAATGTAATCACACATGCAAACTTTGTTTAAATTGAAATAATAAAATAAAATCAGAAATCATCTCCACCTTATACGTTTAATCCTTTGGTATTGGGATTCCAAGCTCCTTAAATCTTCAACCTTGAAAGTCAAGACTAATGGGTTATTAACATGTTTCTAACATTCCTATATCATAATCTAATGGTCTCATATTCATATATGGCCCAGAACATGTGAGAACATCGCCCTAGATAAGCCTAAGAAGGGTCTCAGGTCTATATAATATGATAGAGGAATGGGTTACCCCAGTGATTAGTGTGTACGAGTGAAGAAAATAGGGATCTTAGATCAATATCACAGTAATCAAAACAATGTTTCCAATTCGGTTTTTTGGGTAATAATGCATTACCGCGATAGTCATTTCCCATTACCACAGTAATTAGAGCACTTTCTAGTTTTCAATTTTTCTACAAATACAAGGCATTACCTCGATAGTCCATACCATTACCTTGGTAGTCCGTACCATTACCTAAGTAGTCGAAGAAGAATTTTGTGTATTGTTTTGTTTTTCGTTCCTGTTCCTCAAGTCTTACATACATCGAATTATATGTTGTTTCTGCTACAATTTCATAAATTTTTGAAGGATTATTTTTTCCAAATAATTTTATTTAATTTTTTAATAATTTTGACAAAATCTAAGGGTAATAAAAAATTACAACGGTAATCAGAGGAAAAGTCCAAAAATAGAGGAAAACGAAGACATTACCCTGGTAACCATGATGAGTATCGTGGTAATAAGTATGAAAAGTGGATTTCTGTGCATGTTTCTTCCATACCTTGTTCTCCTATGACTTTGGCATCCTAATACCTCAAACTCTAGACCATGAATCATTCATTGGGACTTAGATAGAGTCATTATACCTTCTTTGATCAGTTGAATCCTCCGATTGCCTTAAAAGAACATCTAGAAGTCAGTTCTTTCCACTACTATGCAGTATTCTGAGTTTTCTTTCTTCCTACTACTATGGTTGTTGTGTGAGATAGATAGAGAACTAAAGAGTGCCAAGAAGACGGCTAAGAGAGCAAGAATAGAATAGAACTTGTGTTTGCTTGAGTGATGAGAATGGGATGCTCATGCTAGGTTTATATAAAGTTCAATAGGGTTGGGTTTAGGAAGTTTGGTGTTGTTTCCTTGGTAGAAATCTTTTTCAAAGTCTTCCCCTTTCTATTTTATTTGTTTCCTACACACAAGTAATAGTAAGTGATGGTTTTAGCAACAATCCACATGTTTAGAAACTTTACATAACTGTTTTGAAAACTTAACATAATCGTTTTCGCGCAAGCTTTTATGGATTACTACAATAGTGGAATGTATTACCATGGTCACCAGAACGCACAATTTTCTTGGGTTTTCTAGACAAACTCGCACTACCACCGTAGTGGATATCATTATCGTGTTAACCAGAATGTTGCTTATGTGCAATTTTATGTGTTTTGTTCTGGCTTACCTACCCCCTTGTACATTTGATTGTACATGTTTTACATCATTAATTCCATGGTTTTCTTAAAGTTTATTTTATTTGAATTATTTTATTTTATTTTATTATTCAACAAAATTTTGGGGTATTATGCACATTAACTCACATAGATTTCATATAAAATTCTTTAAAACTTTAAAATAAAATAAACTAAACAATCTTTAAAATATATTTCAATGCTAAAATCCATGGTATACAATGACCTTTAATTTCAATCAAATAAACATCTTTAAAGCTGACAAGGGAAAAGTAGGGCCAACACGCCAGATTTAAAAACAAAATTGTGATACTAGGAAATTAAATTTAGAATATGACTACTAAAGTAACTCCCATTTGCCATGAAACTTCTAATCACTAGTTTCTTGAAAAGTTAGAAAGAAAGGGGTGAGCTCAAAGAACCCAGTGGTTGATCCTAAATATTTAAATTATTAGTTCAATCAAATAAAAACACATGTCAAACAATTTCATAGATTAGGTAATTCAAATAGTTGGTTGTTTATCAGTTGACCTTAAGGCCGAAAGGAATCCACCTCAGTGTTTCACATCTGAGAAGTGAGGTCAATCTAGACTCTCATGCCCTCCTTATCTATGAAGTGGAGTCAATCCAAACTTATAATTCACCAATTAGAGAAGTGGGGTACATCTAGACTCTCATTTCCATCTCATGAATAATAAATCAAATAACCGACAAGTTGGATCCAGGTTGAAGCACTCACGATGATACCCCTTAGTATATCATCCCACCTATACGTGATTATGATATTTATAAATCTTTCTTTAATGACGAATCATGATAATAGTAGATTAAACTAGATATGCCATTTAATAATATGCAAGTAAGCATTATAAACATGGTAGTCATCAATCCATCACTATCTTAAACATGTTATTAGATCATTCATATAGTATTAGTCATGGTATCACACACATCTTCAAAATTATGCATCAACATTCATTAATCAGTAAACCTAGTCATCACTAAGCATGCATATTCTATTCAAAGGATATAGACAAGCACACATGTGTACTTTATTTAAATCAAAATAATAAGTTAAAATCTAGAAATCATATCCACCTTAATAAATAGTTCCTTGTAGTTATTGTACCGTTATTCCAAGCCTTCTTCAATCTTCAATCTTAAACATTAAGAATCACTCATTATTCTTACTGATTAATGTGTTTCTAATACTTTTAAACCATACTCTAATGACTCTTTATCCAATATGGTATATAGTGTGCAAGGACAACATAGCAGATGAGTCTGAGTATAAGTAATAACCCAAGGAACAAAAACAAGCAAAACAACAACAACAAAAAATGAACCTATTTTGTGCACAAGGACCCCAGTCCCCAAGAGGAGGAGACGTGGGACTGCGGTCCCATGAAGGGAGATTGCAGTCCTACGTCTAACTTTTGTGGTCTGCATGAGGACTGCGGTCCTGCGATAGAAAAACTTGAGAATTTGGCTAGGATGTGCAACCACAGTCCGGGATCCTGATCCTGCGATTAGTTACAAGTTAAGACTACAGTCCTAGACCGTGATCCTTGGCCCAAAAACCGTAGTTATGTGATTGTAACCGAAAATGGAAGGTTAAAAGACTGTGTAAACCCTAAGTTGTTGACTAATCACATATATACATAATACGCGCGTTTACTTGCTCGTCATTCACCTTGCAGTGCTCACCGTGCTCACAAGAAAACCATAAACACACAGCAAAACACTAGTTATTGACTGTTAAGTCCTTTCCCTCCCTCTAATAACAGTGTGGTGAGCTTTGAGAGAGGAAAAAAGGCTCAAGTTGTCAAGAGATGAAACTACAACAGGTCTCTGAGCTATAATACGAAGGTAAGGCATCTGTTTCACAATGCATACCACTTTACTATCACTATTTCATGTTTCTTAAGATTTTACACACTCCCTCAACATAACATGAACACCAAAAACATCTTGGACATCCATCCGAGTGCTTGAAAGGTATTCTTCGAAGAAACGAAAAGCACGCGTAAGGTATAATCTCGTGTGCTTTATGGATTATACCTGTCACAAATTGACAAGGAACAACAACGTGAAGATATAAAACTCTTCTACCACAAAAATACTTATATTTAAACCTTATGCTTGATGTATTGAAGTATCAGTCATAAGGAAAATGAAAAACAATAAGTTTATTGGACTTTTCACGCACGAAATTGTATCTACAAAGTATTCGATGACTGTGACCTATTCGTGTATCGTATATCTTGTAGATCACTTAATAATGGTTTCAGAGATTAAGAATAGTGTGAACACATATATTGATGAAGATTTTGCATGTTAAACTACTAGGTTGAAATTAGTACCACCAAGTCAAAAGTTAGGACGCGAAGATTGTAATAACAGGTGAAAGTGACTACCTGAACTCTTTCGTATTATTTTGGTTAGAGTATGAAGCATGATTGTGTGTGTTTATTGTTATTCACTGTTTAGGAGTATGCTAGGGGTATATGCCTATCAAATGAATGCTTATTTGCCTTTTGTGGATTTGTAGCATGTCATGTCTTGTATGAATGTATGTTAAAATTTAGAATCCAAATATGCATGTAATGAAATTATTATTATGTTGGATGTGATTATAAGCATGATGAAATGTTTATTTATGTCCTATGCCATGTATATTGGACATTGAATTTGTGAAATGCTGGTGGCCACTAATTTGAGATGATTAAGTAAATGAATCACGTACTGGCACGGTGGTAAGGATACTGTGGTCAGGTTTAGCACCACCATGGGTATTCCTTGCCCTAGGTGGGTCTCTGATTGAAATGAGGCTGTGAGTTTGAGTGAGACTTTACTCCCTGGTTTGACGATTGAGTGAGACATTAACCTGAGATAGGGCTTTGGAGTGTGGAATAGGCCTTTGAGTGTTACATTGAGTACTCCAAACCTAAGTTAAAATGCCAAGGGAGAGAACCCCTTTTAGTGTTAACGTTAAGTCAAACAATTGAATTGTTGAAATGCGTAATGTATTATAAGTGCTTGCATGTTTGTATTTTGACTATTATAATACTAAAGATGTTTTTGTGTAAGATCCATGGGCTCTTGAGCTCATCCCCACTAATCTCTTTTAGGTTACCTTTGAAAACATGGATGCTAATAAACAATAGAGAAAATTTTGTAGTATTGATGGCCTCACTATTGAGGATGAGTAGGAGTTAGTAGAACATTTACTACTTTTAGTTTTAGGGGATAGGACTATAATACCCTATAATCTTGTACTAAATAAAATGAAACAATTCAATTTCATTTGATTGAATTTGGGTGAGAAATGATAATGGATCCATTTCAGGAATAAATTTAGTAGGTCCAAAACTCCATTTTAGTGAATCTTAAGACTTCAGCACGACCTAAAATGACATGAGATGACATGAACTAATCAACCTGATAACATATCCAAAAATCAGCTCAGTTGGCCAAAATTAGGGTTTCATTTGCCTAATACCCTTCAAAAGAGTCTAAATTAGGAAAGTAAATAAAATAAGGATCTCCCTAGCCAAATGATAGTTTGTAAATATGCATTATTTTAATATGAATACAAAAATATGTTAAAGGTCTTGATTCTTAGTAAATAATGAGATATGAATTTTTATGAAATTCATATGGACCCATAAAGACGTGGTTATCCCTAAACATGTGCAAGTAACATGGGTAGAACACTTTGATCATGTGCACCCATGCCTTATTATGCAAAATCGGCCCATATGTGTGTGTATGAGTGTGCACACATGTGAAGAAACCTTATTATAAGTGTCCAAAATTTGAACAAGACACACACAAACCCCATCCGTCCTCACATACGTACAAGAAACCAAGAAGGAAAGTGTCCTCCCATTTTGGCGCCAAATCTAGGCGATTCTCTCATATGAGGCGCCATTTGAATATGAGCTAATTAAGAGAGTTTCCTAAGATTCCTAAGACCATGATCTTGTGTCCCCTCAAGTCTGATTGTGTACTCTCCATACTTGACATCCAAGAAAAAAAAATTGGAAATAATTTCCTAATAAAAAAGTGTCAAAATTAGAAGCATTTCCTATGTGATTTGTGTGATAGCCAAGCAAAGAATTGTCTAAGAAAGTTGCTAATCCAAAATAGATCTTGTATGGGACGTTCCAATTAAATTAGACATTATTCCAAGTCTAAAATTATTCTCTCATTCAAATAAGAAAGCAAGAAGGGAATCCAATATATGCTCACCTTAGATTGGAAAGCCTTAGTGGTCCAATGGGCACACTTGCCCTATTCATGCAAACCGTCCCCTTTAGACTATGGAATGTTGCTCAACTTGTGAGCTACCCAAGCTGCCCAAACTGTCCCCTAGGTGCTCTTGAAAATCTATATAAACCCCCCTAATGCTCTCATTCTCCTCACCCCAAAGCAAATAGTTGAGATTTCATATTGCTTGTTCTAGCCTTCCTCTTGGCAACCGCTTATCACCCTCTTGTGTTCTTGGTTTATTTTCAGTGATAAGTTAGGATTTTAGTTTTCTTTTCTTTGTTGAAAGTGTTTGAATTTCTTGAAGTGCTTGATTGAGGAACAACCTCTGAACTGAGGTGGAAGTGATTTCTAAAACCTCATCTTTTCTTCTTTAAATTAATACCATGTTCATTGCATATTTAGTTTTCATAAATCATTCATGTTTCAATTTTAGAAATTTAATCATGATTTCAGTTTCAATTTAGTACATGAGCATGTTTTAAGCATTTAGGAATCCATGCCATGCCTAGTACTATGTTTAGGTTTATTTTAATGTATGATGCATGTTTTTGGGTGATTCAAATTGTTTATATTGTGAATTTATTTCTCTTATTTTATGATTCTTGAATATGAGATTAATTATGAGATGACAATGATTATAACCATGTACCATCATAGTGACCATGTGGGTCACTATGGATGTTCTTTTCATGCAATTAGTTCACATAGTTGTACAACTAAAATACTTTGTTGGTGGATAAGAGGCCCTAAGTCCAAAAGGACAATAAAATTGGCTAAGAAATGTCTTGTTCACTCTAAGAAGGTATTTTGTTAAGAACATCAAGGGCCTTGAAAACCGTTTTGCTCTAAATCACAACTATACACAAAATGTTGCTTGAAATGCCTAATGTATGCAAGTGTATGAATTATGGATGTGTTTTTAATCTAAATTAGAAAATTGGTTGTTTGAAAAGGATCCAGTAGGCTATGTATTCACCCTTCCTCTTTTATTTTTTAGGAAATTAAACATGCATGAAGACATTGCAAGTAGTGATAGGATCTTTATTTTTAGAAAGTTCCAATGTAGACTTTGTGGCAAGTTTTTAGAAATTCCACTGTAATAGTTTTATATTAAGATTGAGTTATGTACTCCACTTTATTTAAATTAATAAAGTTTATAAATTTCTTTTATCTTTTGTATGATTGCATTATTTGATTTGTTTCCTAAATTTGAGTTAAGTACTCTTGAATTATATTAAGGCATAAGATAATTGAAATAGAATGTCAAGCTGTATACTTGTAAACTAACACCGGCCTGGCCCGCCTTGTGGTTAAGTCCAATTGAAAGTCTCGGGGGTGAGGGTGTTATAGGGACCTGCATTCGATACATGTTTTTGTTTATTACACTAGGCCATGGGGCCAAGTCTTTGTTGATTTTATTCATTTGAACTCAGACACAGGGTCTGAGCATTTTATTTATTTCAGAGCTTAATTCATGTTATTGATTTTGGACATGCCATCCCTATTGTAAATCATGCATGATAGTATCATTTATGTTTCAACACTCTAATATGTTATTGTGATGGTATGAGAAAGGAAAAAACACAAGTAACGTTCTCGCTCCAAATGTCGAAATGCTAGAGTAACTACATCACTAGATTTTATCTCTAGGTGAGAAACGAAGACGCCCAGTCAACGACATGTGTGACAAGATTCAAGGGACAAGGTATTACAAAGGTAGTATCAGAGCCACTCCAGAGGTACTAGAGGTGTAAATCCTAAGGATAGGATTGCTTGGAGCTCGGTAGATTGTAATATCCCACATCGCTTGTGCACTGGAGAGGGCTTAAGCTAATAAGTACAGGGAGGTGTGTTCTTTGTACCGAGGCTTTTAAAAAAAAAAACCTCATACCTCTATGATGAGGTGGCTAAAGTGGGGACAATATCGATATATCGGGCCCTACAACTTTTTGGTTGGTATCAGAGCTCAATCAATAGCTCACTGGGATGAGCTTAGTTAGTAGCTCACTTGGAAGAGTTCAGTTCGTTGATAAAAGTCCAAATTGAGGCCAAAGGTGGTACCAGTCTAGTGAGATGCTCATGTAGGGCTTAGTCAGTAGCTTAGTTAGTTCATCAATCAATGGCTCAGTTAGTAAGTCACTAGATTTGAGTCTAAGGTATAGATTGTGAATAGGCACTCCTATGGAGAAGTTGGGCAGTAGAAACATTGCATACTTAAGTCTAGGGAAAGACCTAAGGTGTTTTCAAGATGGCATAGTGGATCATAAATAAAAGATTTTAAGACTTAAGCTAAAGAATAATAACGTATGAAAACAAAACACTTGATTGGTCAGTACACAAGATCAGGAAGATCCTATATCCTTGGTTTCTATGTGGTATGGAACGCATAGGAATTTGGGGATATGGAGGAATCTCGAACTCAGAGAATGACAAACCATGTTTGGTGAGTGATCGGTGGCTTTGGATAAACTTGTTTCCCTATGCTTGGCTAGTATGGGACAGTCAAGTGTTGTGGGGCTTGGGAAGCCTTGGACATCAAGACACTTCCAAAATTGTTTGGGTGTAGTGAAATCTCTATGTGGAAGCCAATGTCGATGGGCAAGAGTGGTATGGGATGCTTGAACCCAGAAGCATAGATAGAAGCTCAGAATTTCTCTATGCTAGCATGTTGTTTATGATGATATATGATATTATTGCTTACATGTTTTGCATGTGTAAAAATTTCTTTAAAATACATGTATGTTTTTAATTCTAAAGCCCAATACTTGTACCCAGAATTGAACAACCTCACTGTTAACATAGAAGCATAAACCAATAGGCCACTAAACAAATGATAACTTAGAAACATGAATCTAGAGTCATTTTAGTATGACAAAATTGAATGCTCTAAGTGTATACATATGAATGTTTCCATTAATTACATGACAATAGAATGGATTTTTGTAGTAGATAAATGGTCGGTCCAAGAGACATGCTATAGGAGCCACTGCGTCTGATGAGATTGAATCTTAGGAGCACAGGGCATAGGTTAACCAGACTGAGCTTTAGGTTGGGGCAGTGTTAACTCGAAAGTTCAAGGATGAGATCACCTAATGGGTCACTAAGTAAATCATGAGATTACTGTCATTGCAACAGATGCAAGCATAGGGGACGCCAGAACCACAGATATAGGCCTCATCTCAAGAGTAGATACCGGTATAGCAGTTGGCACCCATGCTAGAGGTTCCAGTCCGTCAAAAGGCACAAGAAGAAATTGAAGACAAGGAACAGAGGGCAATGTTGATTGAGTTACAAAAACTCGACCTGTCCTAATTTGATGGCACATCTGATAGCATAGCTGTATATCACTAGTACAAATAGCCAGATGAGCACCTGGATGTGCTAGGGGCTAGAGGACCCTGCAAAGTTACACTTGCCACACATCAGTTTAAGGGACCAGCCAAGAGTTAGTGGTAAATGTTGAAAGCAGATCCAAGACATTCGACACATGAATTGGAAAGAATTCAGAGAGATATTTTTTGAGTAATTCTTCCTAGAAACTACACAAATGCAGATGGAGTCTGAGTTCATCAAGTTAACTCAAAGAGATATGACAATATTTGAATATGAGGTCAACTTCATTGAATTGGCCAAGTTCACTCCTGAACTAATCAGGGATAAAAAGATGAAGGCCCGCAAGTTTGCGGAAGGCCTAAAGATTAAGGTTCACAAAGTGGTGAACCCAATAGGTTTGAGAATTTACAGAGAAGTAGTGGACAAAACACTACTGATTGAACAAGAAATCAACTTCAAGCAGAAGTTGAGAAACAAGGGCAAGACACCTAACGATGGCAAAGACTTCTAAGGGAACCAGAAGAAATAAAATCGAAAGCAACCTCAGAGGTAGAAAACTCAAGCAAAATTGATAAGCAATAGGCTCGAAGAGAAGGATCTTGTTACAATTGTGAGTGGAAGGGACATCTTGCCAAATACTGTTAGAATCAGGGTCCACAGAGTTTGATCCAGGGGTTGAATAATGGTCAGGACAGGAACCAAGATGGGCATGGACAGCAGCAGCCACAACAAAGGCAGCCCCAACAACAGTAGTAGCAGCAACAGTAGTGCAGACAGAATTAGGCCCGAGTGTTTGCCATTGAGGATAGACAGGCAGAAGTGGCTCTGGTTGTCAAAGGTACATTCCTACTATTTAATGTTGCTATTAAGATTTTGTTTGATTCAGGTGCCACTAAGTTACTTGTATAAGAAGAACTAGTTAGGAGATTACAACCAGTGACATCCACAACACCAGAACCATTGTATGTATCCCCTCCCATAGGGACTATGATAATTGCCCAAAAAACTTGTACATGTGAATTGAGATTTGGAGATAAATTGATAATCGTCGAGCTTAGAGTGTTACCTTTTCATGGTTATGATGTGATATTGGGCATGGACTGGTTAACTCATTACTAGCATAGATTGATTACCCGAGATGGAGAGTTACAATGACTCTACCATCTGGTGAACTAATGAAGATGAAGAGGGATATGCAAAGATTATCCCGAAGCCCTATAACCGCTAGGTTGCATTGCATAAGGTAGAGTGAGGACTTTACACAAGTCCTGGAAGACAATATTAGGGAGCCAAAAGATAATTAGGAGATACCTATGGTGCGGGACTATCCAGATGTGTTTCCAGATGATTTATCTGGACTACCACGACATAGACAAGTAGAGTTCAAAATTGAACTACATCCTAGCACAATTCCTATAGCCATTCCTCACTACGGAATGGCACTAGTAAAATTTATTGATTGAACTCCAAGAGAAGGGATTCATTAGACCTAGTGAATCACCATGGGGAGCTCCTGTACTATTTGTAGAGAAGAAAGATGGCTCAATGAGGTTATGTGTTAACTACAGGAA
>JAJIYU010017070.1:0-11840 GCA_030144865.1 Tinospora cordifolia | reverse complement strand
AAAAGCCTGTAGGTGGTCTTTAAGGAGTTTGAATCATTAATTATTTGGAAGAGGTTTAGGATGATGTTCAAATCTTCTTATCACTTGACTGATGTGTGAGAGGTTACACTTAGAAAATTCTACTGGTAAAAACAACGAATATAACAATAATTGAGGAAGTGAGAACGGCGTCCTTTTCATGTCATTTTTTTTTTCATTCAACTTCTCACTTCAAAAGAAGAATAGGTGTGAACTGTGAACCAGCTGACCTTATCTCTCTATGGGTGTTCAATGAAAGATATCGGAATACCATGTGAAACAAGTCATTCTATTTTCTATGTTAATAATTTTTTTTATTGGTAATGATGAATATTAATGTCATTATAGGATGGGTAACTTGGGTAAGAAGTGCCTGACTGTCCTACGTCTCACACTCCTGAAAGTTTAAGATTAGACAAGAAGTTCTTAGAACGTCAACTTAAAGAATTTCCATCAATTGCTAATTATATTCATAAACATTATATATATATTAACATGACCGAATCAATCATGTTTGATTGTTATTATATATCAACATATATCAACTGGTTGGTATTGTTGTCTGTTCTTGACAAATCTTTGATATTTATTGTTGTTGAAATTCACAAGTTGATATGGCCGGCCGTACACTTGAGGTTTGTTATCGTAAAACTAACATGTGAAATTTATTGGTGAAGCCCAAGCTATCGCAGGTAACATCAAAGAAGTTGTAAAAATTGCAGTCAAGATGATCAATTAACGAACAATATATGGAATGATGCTTAGCAGTAAGTAAGATGCAGTGTAGTAAATAAATGACACAAAGAGGTTAGTTACAAGTTCAACCAACTAGCTTACATCTGGCGGGCCATGCCCAGGGTAAAAGATTCTACCATCATTTGCAAGTTATATTACTTCACAGTAGAAATGACAACATACAACAGTACACTCCAAACATGAACCTTCGTGACGTCCTTACGACTTAAAGACCACTGTTAGACTCTGTGAACAGACTCTCAGCCTATATGACAGTCACTACTGTCTTGCTGAAAACATCTGTAGAGAATACAACACTTTTTATGTTCTCTTGATCACTCAATAAAAAAATTATAATAAAATTACAACTTTCGACTTTTAATACAATGATTCAGACTTCTCTAAATGTTTTTTCCTTTATAGCTCCGAGTGATGATGAAGGCTTCAGTTGCCTTTGTATATAAAGGCTTCAGTGCAAAACCTTTCTTTGACAGACATAAATTCTGGGTGACTTTCTGGGCATACTGTGAGATTTATTGCGATGCGATAGTATGAGCACAATTGTTGGGATAACAAATTTTTAAAATCTGTTTCTTTCAAAGAGTAGCAACGATCTTCTGCAACTTTCCTTTTCTTCAAATTTGAGTTGTATGAAATCTTTTGAAAAGATTAATTGTCATGTTTATTTCTAAATATATTGCCCAAGATTTTGATTTCTATATCAGAGAAAGATGGATGCATATTTTTTAAAGCTTTGAACGTCTTTAACATAGGAGCAGTTTCTATATTTAAGAAAGTTAAACACTTTTGAAACTAAAACTTGATACGATTAAGGAGGAAGAAAAACTTACCAAAATATAATTTTGAAAACATTTCTTAAACTTAAAATCTGTTTCAGCCGTTGTGTTTCAAAATGGAAGATATGCAATGTACTAGTTCCAAAATAGCACGCGATATTCCAATAACAAGCATAACACAATATTCAGTTTCTTAAGACCAGAACAAGCAATATTCAGTTTTTCTGTATTCATTAATTGTTCTAAAAGGATAATGTTATTTTCAAAAAAATCTCAAGCACCAAAAAACCTGCCAAGAATGATTTTAGAAACAGTCCATAAGGTTTGAAGTCAGTCCCAATGGTTATGCACTCTTTTTTTTTTTTTAAGAAACAATGTGCAATATTATTTAGATTTCTAAAATCTAATGGCTGTACATAATACTTAGTTGCTAAAGACTAATAGCAGCAATATTTCGATTTCTCTCACAACGCACAATAGTCCGTAATATCTCAAGCACCAACAATAGTCCGATTTCTATCACGTGTCTACACACACGTTCCTAACAATCTCGCCCTTTGATATTGTTCGGTGCAAAACACATTAGCAAATAATAAATAGAAGCAACTAAACACACATCAACAGCAAGAAGAACTTTCCATATATAAAAGTTTTGAACAAAACAAGGCACTATTTAGTAGAAGTTAAAAACTACACTAAACTACACCTAAGTAACTAAATTGCATGTCTTCTAAACTAAATGTCCTAGCATCTATAATTTTCAAAATTGTCTCCCCCTTTTTGCACACACAATGTCAAAGAGGATCTTCATCAACAAACTTGTGAAGGATGGATTAAATGTGAAGCTGTTTAGCAGTGATGTATGCCAATTGTGCTTTTAGATACCCTATATAGCTTTGGTGGTCTGAAAATTCAGCAGGGGCTTCAGCAGAATTTGTGGTCTGGGATATACTAGTTCATTCCCCCTCAATGTTGACCTGGTGCATTCCATCAAGTAGCTTTTAACGTATCCAAATCTCCCCCTGAACTGGTATCCTATCGGGAGTAGGAATTGAACTTTGTACTTGTAGATGAGGTAAGCAGTAATTGTACAAGGGAATAGCAACTTGTTGTAGCTAGAAACAGAATCGGTTGTCTTAACTATAGATTCAAACATGATTCGTCCTACATTGATGGGGCGGCTCCTGCTAATAGCATAGAACAAGATGGCACGATCATGATACATAGTTAAATTATGAGTAGTTGGCATACAAACATGTAGGGATAGTCAGATTAGAAGAGAGTGCTTGACTATGAGGAGAGAAGCCTTAAGACTATCAGTACCAGAGCATGTCCTGTCTGGATCACCTGTGAGAACCCGAGCCACTTCATCCATATTTACATCGATATGAAACGGATGCTGTAGGTCACATTCAATAGAAGGAAGGCCAAGGAATTTAATGAGATCTGAGGGAGAGAATGAAATGAATTGACCAAGGATATAATTCACATGGTGCCATGGAGATTGAGGATCAGTGACAACAGAAGATAAATTTGCATAAAACTTTTTGACCAAAGAAGGAGAATAGAATGAGTGACATGTGATAGATTTCAACAGTTGTTGTCTTTCCAATAGAGAGACCAAGCCAGCCTTAGCAAAATCAGAATGATTGACAATTCTTTCAACCAAAAAGGATTTTGATCGGATTTGAGACCACAACGACTTTTTAGATAAATAAAAAATAGAGGAGTCTTGGCATCTGATGCCTTGAATTTGCGGACTTTAGAAGGTTGAGGAGCTGAGGTAGAGGATGGTTTGGTTTGAGGTTGAAAAGACTTGGCACTAGAAGCATGAGAAGGTTGTCCCATATGGGCAGTATCCACAATATCACTAGTGGGAGTGGGGCCAAGAAAATCTTGTTTTGTGACAGGATTTGGTGATGATCGTGGTGGAGGCTTAGTGGATTTGGTTTGAGACATATGAATTTTCTTAGCAGCACTAGTAACAAATGTAGTTTAAGGTGCAAGGGTATTTTTAGATGGATTCTGTTTATCCACAGATGGTTGTGGAGGACAAGGTGATGTTCGAGTGACAAGATCATCCATACGTGGGTCCGAAGAACCCACATCTTGATTAGGAACAAAAACAAAGGATATTGGAGGACTCAAACTTTATTTTGATCCACTGTGTGCCCATTTTGATGAAACCTGATGAATCTAAGACATTTGAGCCAACACGTTGGCTATCGAGACATCTTCACCTAACGAGTCTGAATCTACAAACACCGGAATGGGACGAACGAACTTTCAGGCCATCGTTTTGAATCTTTGAGGTCTTAGACTGAACTCATCAAAGAATCGTATCGGAGGCACAGATTCTCTACCTGACTTGAATCGAGAAGAGACCATGGTGCTTCGAGAGGACTAATGATCGAGACAGAGCAGAGAAAAAGAGAGTGAGGAAAAAAAAGAATAGGATTGTGTGGAAACAGAAAGGGCACGATTTAAATAATAGAGAAGATTTGTTGAGCACTAGTTTGTGCCTAGTAATGAAATGCCACCAACCATTGAGAATTGAATTGTTCATTTAATGCAGAAAATGAACCGATGTTCTAGCAATTCAAATGGAAATGATAATAATACAAGCATAGATAAGCAAAGAGACTACAAAAAAATGTAAATATATATCTAAATATATAATTATGGATTGGCTTGAATATAAAATTGTCGAAATGCCTTGTGAAGCACACATTTTTTCACATCTAACTGCATCTAAGGGTTTTGTAAATATGTTTGCTAGTTGGTTTTTAGTGATGACATGCTTCAGAACTACTATTTTATCTTCCACCAATTCCCTAATGAAGTGATGCATAATATCGATCTGCTTCATTCGAGAGTGTTGAATTGAATTTTTGGATATATCTATGATACTTTTATTATCACAGTACAAAATCATACTACCATTCTTAGTCCCATAGTCTTCTAGCATTTGCTTCATTCATAGAAGTTGAGCACATTAGCTACCTGTTGTAATGTACTCTGCTTTAGCGGTGGATAAAGATATGTTGTTCTATTTTTTACTCATCCAGGCAACCATATTATTCCCTATATAAAAGCAACCACCAGTTGTGCTTTTCCTATCTTCAATGTTACCTACCCAATCAGCATCACTATAGCCTACAAGATCAAGATTACTATCCCTTAACATCCGAATTCCATACTCTGTGGTTCAATTAATATACCTCATTATTCTCTTGACAGTCGCCATATGTGACTCTTTAGGGACAGCTTGGTGTCTAGCGCATACACCTACACTATAGCTTATGTTGGTTAACTAGTGTTTAAGTAGAGGAGGCTACCTCTGATGCTTCTATACAGGCTTTGGTCTACATCCTTTCCATCTAAGTCTTTAGAAATCTTTGCGCTAGTGCTCATAGGGGTTTGCATATGCTTTGCAGTTTCTAGACCAAACCTTTTAACTATGTTCTAGGCATATTTATTTTGAGATACAAAAATACCTTCTAAGCTTTGTTTAATTTGAAGTCCAAGGAAGTAATTAAGTTCTCCAACCATGCTCTTCTCGAATTCTTCTTTCATCAGTTCAACAAACTCATTAGATGAAGTAGATCCAAATACAATGTCATCCATATAAATCTGAGCAATTACTACTTGTTTACCAATGAATTTTAAGAAAAAGGTTTTGTCAATCGTACCGCAAGAGAGCCATTGTTGATAAGAAAGGTTGTGAGACGTTTGTACCATGCATGTGAGGCTTGTTTTAACTCGTATAAAACCTTTTTAAGACGATACATATGCTTTGGATACTCACAGCTTTCAAATCCTTTTGGTTGTTTAACATACACTTCTTCATTTAAATATCCATTGAGGAAAGCACTTTTTGACATCTATCTGGTGTAGTTTAATGTTTTGAGCACATGCAACAACCACCAGTATCCTTATGGATTCAAGAAGTGCCACCGGAGTGAAAGTTTCATCAAAATCAATTCCTTCAACCTGAGTATATCCTTGTGTTACCAATCTTGCCTTGTTCCTTGTAAAATTCTCGTGTTCATTTGTTTTTTTTGTGAAGATCCATTGTGTTTCGATCACATTTACTTCCGCAAGCCTAGGAATTAACTCCCAAACCTTGCTTCTTTCAAACTATTCTAGCTCCTCTTGCGTGACAGTTATTCAGTTTTCATCTTGAAGCGCTTCCTTGATATTTTTGGGTTCCATCAAGGACGTATAGCAAAAAAAAAGTACCATTTCTCTATAATTCTTTCGAGGAACATTTTTGAGTTGTCTTCCTTCATTTAGTTCACCTATCATTTGGTCTGAAGGATGCTTCAGTTGAACTCTAGGTGAGGGGGTCAGGGTTCTCAAACAGTTTTAGATTCTACTTCTGCTAGGTTGTCTGTGCTTCTTATGTTTCATTGACTATTGCAATAGTCTGTTTATTAGATTCTTCGTTACTTTCTGTGTCATTTCCAACAATTGTTCTTCAATCTAATCAATATTTTCTGCTTTTTCTTCCTTCTCATAGTCACAAACAGTGCCATTGATAGATTCAATCACACATTGAGTGCGATTATTAAAGACTCAATATGCTCTACTATTGGTAGCATATCCCTAGAAGATGCCTTCATCACTCGTTGTATCAAATTTTTCAAGTGTTCCCTGTCATTTAGAATATAACAAATATTACCAAAAATATGAAAATAACTTACATTAGGCGTCCTTCCCTTCCATAGCTCATATGGTGTTTTGGAAGTTGCAGATTATAGGTATACTCTGTTACTTGTGTATGTTGCTGTGTTAATTGAGTCCAACTCGATTGCAAGTTTGGGGCTTTGACTCAAAATCTCTTTTGCAAAATCCACATGACCAAGCATGGCTACTATGTGCAAGGGAGTTTCAGAGAAGGTAGTAGTGATCGTTATTTCAAGAACCAATGGATCTTCTCTTACTAACTCCATCAATGAAGCAGTGTTACCTTCCACAAACGCTTGGTAGAGCCTTTGGTCCATGTTTTTCTTTGTTCTCTACCATAATTCATTGTCTCATCACTCTCTGTTTTTATACACGCATATACAATAAAAGCTACTCTTCTTTACCTGGGTCAATCATGGAAGAAATTCCCTGGGATTTTCTTGGAAGAAACTCTTTTTTTTTTTTTCGAATTTTCTACACACCCAAGCCCTAAATCTTTATTTATTTTCATTAGCTAGTGGTTGACAAAATGGAAGTGCCTTGAAAATTATATTTATTTTGCCTTTATGTT
The DNA here is from genome assembly GCA_030144865.1 of Tinospora cordifolia. NCBI lineage: Eukaryota > Viridiplantae > Streptophyta > Magnoliopsida > Ranunculales > Menispermaceae > Tinospora > Tinospora cordifolia. The sequence continues at coordinate 5,030 of JAJIYU010017070.1, read as the reverse complement.
TGAAGTGGTTTATCATTATACTCTTGACTTTGAATTAGGACTGATGTTATTACATCCTTTAAGAGTGTAAAAATACCTTGTAGAAAAGAAAGTAAATAAATGATTAAATTCTTCTTTCATAAATGTGGTGAGTACATTAAAAGATAACAAAATAAATACAATAAAAATTATAAAATCAATACAATAGGACTATACAATTAGTACAATAATATATATATCAAAATTTTATACATATAACAAATATATAGTAACAAGTTTAAGAAAACACTAGTCTAATATGATAATTTTAACTTTGGGTTTTTTGTTCAAATTTTTATATTTAATTTAAACATAAAATTATACAAAATTGGCAAACTGAAAAGATATCATGATGTCTGTTTTAAATGATAATTCAATTAATAATCATATGTTGACCATTAGATATGATATCAATAGCTAATCCTAATTTAATAATAAAACATATGATTATTTTGTTATAAACAACCAACAATTATCAAATAAGTTCACATTACATCATGAGGCACGATTGGAAGAGAGATTAATTGAATTATCATTTAAAACGAAATTTTTGATTGACTAAATTTAGAAACAACTTAATGGCATTGATTTTTGTGATTGTAGAGTTTGTTCTCCTAGAATATCTTCTAGAATTTGAATGAAAGGTTTAATAACATTATCTTGATCAGAAGTTGCTTTTGAATAATGACAGGATTAGAAGTTTGATCCTGATTATCGTCAATAGCAATGGGAGGAGTAGTAATATATTCCTTTTTAAAGACAACATCTTTTATCCTTTCCCCCCCTTCAAACTCAACATCCTCAAAGAATCGGGCATTACCTGTCTCAAAAATGGACTTAACTATGGGTCATAAAACTTGTAACCCCTGGATCTCTCAGAATATTTAACAAAGTAGCAACTAATAGTTCTTGAGTCTAATTTCTTTTCATTTGACCTGTAAGGCCTTGCCTCGGCTAGACATCCCCAAATGTGTAAGTACTTCAAACTAGGCTTTTTGCTCGTCTAAAGTTCATAAGGGGTCTTATTAGTTGCTTTTGTTGGAATTCTGTTGAGTATATTTGCTACGGTTTCTAATGCATCTTCCTAGAGTGATTTAGGTAAGGTAGAATGAGAAATCATGCTCATCACCATGTCCTTAAGCATTCTATTTCGTCTTTCAGCAACACCATTCATGCTATGAGAACCTAGCATGGTGTACTGTGGGATGATACCACATTCCTCTAGGAATTTAGCAAATAGTCTTGGACGTTGTTCACCTGATCCGTCATACCTACCATAGTACTCACCACCACGATCTGATCTAACGCTTTTAATTCTCTTGTTGAGTTGGTTTTCAACTTCAGCCTTATAACTTTTGCACACGTCTAAGGACTGTAACTTTTCATGATGAGATAAAGGTAGCCATATCGTGAAAAATCTTCTACGAACGTTATAAAATATTGTTGACCATTCTAATAAGTCGTAGGGAACAAACCACAAATATCTGTATGTATAAGTTCTAAGAGATCTGAAGGCTTATAGGCACCTAATTTCTTAACATTTGTTTGTTTTCCCTTTATGCAATGAACACACACAACAAAATTTGTGAAGTCAAGGGAGTTGATAATTCATTAGACACAAGTCGCTCAATTCTCCATTTGGAGATGTGTCCTAATCTCTTGTGCCATAGTGAAGAAGAATTCTCATCGGTTAATTTTCTTTTTAAACTTCGCATACCTACATGTAAGGATTCATTAAAAGAGGCAATTATGTCAAGCAAATAAGATTTGTAATATGATAAAGAACCAGTATTAATCAGATATGAATTTTGGAAAAGACTAAACTTTTCACGTCCAAATGAACAACGAAATCCAAATTTGTCCAATACAGAAATAGAAATCAAATTTCGCCTGAAAGATGGTACAACAAAAGTCTTTTTCAATTCTAAATAAAATCCAGTTCTTAACAATAATCTAAAAGTTTCAATTGCCTCTACTTCCATTGATTTAACATCACAAACATAAATGTATCTTTCATCATCACTGGGTTTTTGACAATTTAGGTAGCCCTACATAGACACATTGATGTGAGTTGTTGCACCAGAACCCAACCACCATATGTCTCCAGATACTGAAGTCAATTAACCTTAGAACAAAGCAAAATTAAGAAGCATACCTTTCTTTAGATGCCAAGCGTGATATTTGGTATAGTTTTTTTTTACATGCCCTATAGTTCCACAGAAGAAGCAATTATTTTTCTTTTGTTGTTTCTTATGTGGTGTTGCATCCGTAGCATCTATAGTTTTCTTTCTTTTGACATTCTTTTTGCCCTTTGCAGTAGTAGCTAAGTGAACATTTTCTGTTTTATCAAGCTTCAACCTTTCTTCTTCCTGGATACAGTGTGAGATGAGCTCATTAAGAGACCAAGAGTCCTTTTGACAATTATAACTCACTTTAAACTGATTAAACTGTGCAAGAAGAGATATCAAAACTAAGTGCACTAACAAGTCATCAGATAATTCCAATTTGAGTGCCTTAAGCTTTGAAGCAAGATGAGACATTTCCATGATGTACTCCTTGATGTTTCCATTGCCTTTATACCTTATTGAGATGAGGCTTGCCAAAAGTGCACTTGTTTCAGCCCTTTCATTTTTGGCAAACCTCTTCTCAAGGTCTGCAAGGAAACCCTTAGCTGTAGTAACTATATCGGACATAGTGGCCCAAAAAGCTTCTGGAATAGCACACTTCATTACCATTAGACTTATATGATTTGATCGCTCCCATTTTTCAATTTCCCTCTTTTTATCAGAGGTACTCTTATTAGTGATAGGAGTAGGTTGATCAATCTTTAGCATAAGGTCTCGGTCCATGATTTCGAGAATAGTCAATGCATTCTCTTGCCATACTTTGAAGTTGGTGCCATTAAGCATTGGAATGGAATTTATGCTAGTAGAGATATTTGAAGCTAAATTGTTAACTGAATAGAGAACCAAAAAAATGAATCAAAACAAAATGACTCACATTAGCACCATATTATGCAACAAGTGATTTCAATTTATGATAGGGCACATCACAAGATACCTTGTACGACATCAATATTAAGTCTTTGGACAGAAATATTAACTTGTAAGTGGTACTCTTGGTGCAATAATCAGACATTGACAATAAAACATATTGAACAATAAATCTTTTTTTGGATTAATTCATTATTCACATGGTACACCGAATAATCATCACATGTCTATTACCATGGGTGCATATATAATTTTGGCCAAATATTAACCATCCTTTGAGTTGGTCAAAATTTACATTAACTACATATGCATAAAATTCTTTTAATATTCTAAGTTTGATTAATTTCCACAAGAGAGGTTGCCTTGACAAGATGTTGCTTCAATTAGCTAACTTTCGAATATTATGTGATCATACCAAATTTGAAATCAAATTTACCAATGTTGCATCATAAAACCAAAATATTCAATTTCTTGAAATTTGGACAATTTTCAAAAGTTCCAACATAAAAAATAATTAAAAAAATGAGCAAAAATACTATTTTTTTGTGAATAAATTTAAAAAAAAGAGCCCATAGTTAGTTGTATTGAACATTATGGAATTAATATTCGTGTGTCCAAAAAAAAATAAAAAAATAAAATAAAAATAAAAAATATTTGCTTCTTGTGTGTGTTTGTATATATATAGCCTTAAATGTATATTAAAATGGTCTAATGTATTGCTAGGCCTTATACATTGTAATAGGCCCAAATCTATAAATATATATATACACCACAATTACAATTAGAGGAAATTACAAAAAATGTCACTTTTTTAAAAATATTATCAATAATATTTTTGCTATTTTAAAAACTTTCAATTTTATCAATTTTTAAAAAATATTAACATTTTTATCAATATACAAATCTCTGATTTAGGTTTTGGAAGTATTAGCGAAAAAGAAGCCATAGCCAGAATGGATAACGGATCTCACGATTGGTTTGATATCGCGAAGAAGAAGAAGAAGAAGCAATAGTAGAATCAAATCTCGAGATTTTTTTGATTTCAGCACGAATCATCTCTGATATCGCGAAGAAGAAGAAGAAGAACCGAAGAGGAAGGAGAAGAAAGCAGAAAACTGAAGCTTGGGATTCGATTTTCTAAGTTTGAAACGAACTGGAAATTGAAGAGAGCAGGCTGAAAATCTAAAATTGGATTCAAAATTTCTATGTTTGAGAACGTTAAATTAGAAGAAGAAAGGAGAAATACGAAATTAGGGCTTTGAAAATCTAGATTTTTGGGATATCAAAAATTAGATTTCATTTGGTTCAAAAATCTGATTTTTGTGGGTTCAAATTTCTGGTTCGTTGTTGCAAAAGTAGAGGAAATTAGTTGAGTAAATTTCTAGTTTGTGATCTTGCCAAAAGAAAATCTGAATTTTGGTTTGAAAATTAGGATATGAGATTTTGTTGTAAAATTTGAAGTTGTCCAGCAAGAATAGAAGAAATAACAAAAGGGAATTTGGTGAAAGTGATGAACAGTAATAAAAAATTCGATTGCTAATTTTATGGGATTTTCCTCCTTTTCAATTTCTAACATTTTTTGTAATTAAAAATTGAATATCTGTATAATATTAAAATACATCATATTTTTGTAATATATTCTTAAATATTGTATAAATACGTATTTTTCTCTTACAATTATGGGTTGTTGGCCCAACAATAACCTTTTCTTTGTGTTAATGAGTTGCTGGGCTAAGTGGCCCAATAAAGACTCTCCTTCCATGCTCAACTCAGTGGCCCAACAGAAACTTTCCATTGCTATTCACTGCTCAACTGGCTTTTTCTCGCCCTTGTTCACCTAGGGTTGAAGACCCTAACACTAGCAACAAGCAGTCATGGCGACTTCCTGGTTTCTTTGTATGCCAGTGCTGTAACACCCACCGGGAATCCTACCGGGACTAACCCACGCCGTAGGGCCCACGCCATGGCGTGTCACTCATCGGTACGCCACGTGGTTTCATCCCCTTCCGGCGGGGCCCA
>JAJIYU010017069.1:0-11883 GCA_030144865.1 Tinospora cordifolia | reverse complement strand
TGAATATTTCATCAATAATTGAACATTACATCAGCATAACATCATAAATCAATATTTTCATCAAATAAAAATAATGACTGTCGATTTTTGATGTAGAAGATCGTACAAGATACAACTACAGAGCATACTCTCTCGGTCATAAATAAATTAAAAATAAGGATAACAATGACTGTCGATTTCTGATGTAGAAGATCGTACAAGACACAACTACAGAGCATACTCTTTCGGTCATAAATAAATTAAAAATAAAGGTAAATCTTTCACACATCATTAAATCAATAATCATGCATAATCTTAGATATTCAAACAATACAAACATCACATATTCAGCATTAAAATTCAAATAATACTAGAGAGTAGAGTAATCACTTCCACCTCAGTAGTATTTCTTTGAATCCTTGTTGTATTATCTCAACTTGTTTTGAGGCTTTGATCAACAGTCTTCTGGATCTACGTGTCGAAAATGTGATTTAATCGATGTCCATGAACAGTATGGTATAAATGAACAGTGCCAAATAGTAACAGTGAACAGTACCGTATATATGAACAGTACTATGAATGCGTACTAAAATGGACAACAATTCATCCCAACTTAAATAAAGACTAGAGCAGAGTGATTATACCTGCTCTGATCAGAACCACCTTCCTACTGCTTCAAAAGAGGCACCCAACAGTAGATCTTCACCACTACTATGCAGAAACTGGGGTTTTCCCCTTCCTACTACTATATTTGATATTTAAAACAGCTGAAGAACAAGAGAAGAGAAGAGAGTAAGCAAAGAAATTCTTTCTTTCTTGCTGGAATGAATTTTCAGAATAAGGGGGTTTATATAGAATTTTCTGGCAGAAAAAGACGAAACCGTACAGTTGTGAATAGTTTGTTACTGTAGTTATAGTACCGGTTACTGTAGCTACAGTAACCCGTCGAATCCAATTTTGTCTGCCAACAAAATAGTGACCGTATTTGTGCACAATAACCGCATATGTGAATTGTAACAGTAAATTTCAATTTTTTTTATTTTCTCTTCAAATTTCGAGTATTACAACATCGAAATTTGTGGGTATTACAACGGAAGTATTAGGGCTCGAGTCTTGCTGCTACTAGTTTCCTTCGGGTGGATCCATTAGGACTATTGTATCCGCCAAAGAGAGTCATGTTTATATACACAAGTAAAAAATGCATTACTTGTAATGTTAGTTTAGTATATAAAACAGATGGACATCACTGAATTATCGCTCTAAGGTCCTGTTTGGTATGTAGGATAAAATATGATTATTTGTATGGGATATGATGAAATAGAGTTAGATTAGAAATCTAGAGATAAAAACTAAAATAATCCAGTGTTTGGTGTACAAAATAAGATTGTTACAAATAAATAATAAAAATAAAATAAAAATATAAAAGTAAAACTTTAATTTTGTAATTGTTGTGCACAACAAAAGTAGAAGCCAATCAAAGAAAGTGCATACACCAAATAATTAACAATTCGAACAAATACAAATCAATTAAAACACAAGAACATACAGATTTAACGTGGTTCAACGTATCACCTATGTCCATGGAAGGTGAGAAATAATCCACTATAAGAGAATGCAAATAGTTTATCAAAATGTCCTTGCACAAAGTATTCTCACACAAAACTCAATGTCTCACTCCTACTTCTCACATATCCTAATAGGTGTTTATATAAGAGAGAATTACTAATTACTTTTCAATTTCTAATTAGTTTTAAATACAAAATTAACTAAACTATTAGTATCAATTAGGAAGTAATACAAAAGAAGATATTTCTAATTAAAATTTCACATTAAGTGGTTTAAAGCCACCCAATATCTAACAATCTTCGCCTTGGCGAGAATCACTTTAATCACTTTAATCATATCATCATATTCTCATCACCACGTATGCCTGGTCTGTGAATAACATATTTATAAGTGATAGACATATCACTTATACCATCTGTAACAATTGGGTCCACATGTGCTATCATATTAGCAAAATTCATAGATCTTCAATTTCCTTGTCCATTAGCCAAAACTAATTTTGATTGTCATTGGGACTCGCATGTAAGATCCTTATCAGTCGTGCCAACTCCACCTAAACTGTATTCCCTGCAAAAAAATACAAGTTACTTTTTTTAATTTCCTTCATCACCACCAATGCACCTCACGTAATCTTCAGAACACCTGCTTCAATGGTAACATTGAAGCCTTTTGAATCAACTACATTAATATAGATGATATTTTTTTTTTCAAATTTGAGGCATATCATACTTCAGTCAAATGTCTGATTGTTCTATCATGCAACTTCGGCTTGATTGTACCCATCTTTTTAATTTTACAGGCATTGTCATTACCCATAAAAATTGAACTACCATCGCTTTCTTCAAAATTGGAAAACCAATCTTTATTTGGACTATATTATAAGTATAACCTGAACATAAAATCCACTCATTAGATCGACATACTAATAATGAACAAGTTAGAACATACTCAGAATCTAAATCATCTTCAACATGTGCAATATTCATATTGACATTGTTCTTCTTCTTAATCTTCGAACAACCTTTTTTCCAATGCCCCTTCTGATGACAAAATACACATTCATCTTTTGCTAATGTATTTTTTTTTTTTGAAGATTTTTCTCTTGATCATGATCTACTAAATTGTATCTCATCAAATCTATCCCTTGCAACTAAACCCTTTGATTGAAGATCACTAACTAGAGTTATCTTTGTTATCTTATTCGAAAGGAGCGTAACTGAGACATCATTAGAATTTAAAGTCTCTCTTCCATAAAACAAAGTAGTGGTCAAGTATTTATATGACTCAGGAAGTAAATAAATAAGGAGTAGAGTTTTATCTTTATCTTCAATCTTCTGGCTAATATTTAACAAATCTGCAATGATTCTATTAACTTCATTGAGGTATTCATTCATAGTTGTACCTTCTTTCACACGAAATATATACAACTTATTTTTCATATACAACCCATTTGTGAGTGACTTTGTCATATATTTATCTTCTAACTTAAACCAGATTGATGCTACAGATTTTTCATGCCTAACGTTATTCATAATCTCCTTCGTCAAACATAGTCTAATTGTGCTGCATGCCTGTAAATCAAACTCTTCTTACTCTTCATCTAACATATTTATTGGTCTTCCTTTTGAACCCAACAAAGCCTTGTATAACTTCTACTATATTAAAGTGTCAAACTTGCCACATGCAAAAATAATTCTTACCATTAAATTTTTTAATATCGAATTTTGTATTCGATACATTCATGCTTGTCATATTAATAATTAGATTCGCTCACTGAGTAGATCTTGTCACTATGAACCTACTACAAAAAATAAAATTGAAATTCGACTTCAAACGATTCCAATATCGCAAGAAATTGTATATACCATTAAATCTCACAACATGTATTGCATCCTCGTGACCTAAATAGGTGAAAACCAAAAAGAAGGGTCTTCTTTCACATAAATTGAGAAGGGGGAAAAAAAATCTCTATTTGACTTTTCAAACCCATAAAATAAAAACAAACAAAGGATTCTTTTTTCTCTGTTTCAAACCCACAAAATCAAACCCATGAAGAGAAGAATTTTTTTTTTCAGCAAGTTGAACACCAATGTACTAATAGCCACCAATAGACACACCACCAAAATATATTTTCATAGCACATGAATTTAACCTTGACTCTGATACCAATTTGTTATGTACAACAAAAGTGAAAGCCAATCAAATAAAGTGCGCACACCAAATAATCAACAATTCAAATAAATGCATATAAACTAAAACTCAAGAACACACAGGTTTAACGTAGTTCAACGTATTACCTACATCCATAGGAGATGAGAAATGATCCACCGTAAAAGAATGCAAATAGGTTACAACCTACAATCAAATCTACCTAAATCCTCTCACACAAAGTACTCTCACATAAAACTCAATTTCTCATTTCTACTTCTTATGTACCCCAATAAGGGTTTATAAAAGAGAGAAGTCCTAAATAGTTTTCAATTTTTAATTAGTTTTCAAATACAAAATTAAATAAATTGTTAATATCAACTAGAAAACTAATACAAAGAAAATTATTTCTAATTAGAATTTCACATCGAATAATTTACAACCATCCAATATCTAATAGTAATAATATCATGACAAATGAAAAATAGACAAAAAAATAAAAATAACTTAGGATAAAATAATTCCACCATTTTAGGTGGCGTTATTTTATACTACAACAAGAGGATAAAAAATGAGCCCAACTTAAAATTTATCCCAACCCTTTTGCTATCAAATATGAAATAAGGTTAATTTTATTTCTATCTCATGTCATGCCTCCCGAACAGCCTCTAAGTGTACTACTTACTAATTCGCAACTTCTAAGTAAATCCTATAAAAAAATCTATGGTAATTAAGAATAATATAGTTGTTCAATCTATCTCTTGCTCCCAATGAATGCAAAAACTCCTTAAATCTTATTGTCCCTTATCAATTTCAATTCTATGACAACATCTTTGATGTTCATTCTAGCCATTGGAGATTCGGTGGAACATGCAATTCCTATGCTAACAATGGACTCTAAGCACTCCTTGAACCAAAATAACTCTTGATCATCAATATGAATGGCACCTTCTTCTTCACCCAATTCTTCCTTGAGCATCCGAGCATCAGCAATTTCCACTACTTGCCCATGCAAACTTGTCTTAGCAAAGCTACAAAGGGTCAAACCATCCTTAAACATTTCGTCGGTTGGTCTCTTGCCCGTGAATATCTCCAGGAGAAGGATCCCAAAGCTGTATACATCACCATACGTAGATTCCTTTCTGTTCATGCCATACTCTGCAGCAATTCATATCTAAGTTTAGTACAGCTTCACAATTTGTAGGTTCAGAATTTATAGTTCTATCATCAACAAGTGAAAATAGTATCAGGGTGGGGAATCTTTAGGAATTAAGATGATAAATGATCATCATTACCTGGAGGAATATATCCAATAGATCCTTTTACGGCTATGGAACTGGATGAAGCATCATCAACCTGATCGCTTGGTGTAGCTAAGAATCTGGCTAAACCGAAATCCCCGACACGAGCTGTAAGATCGCAATCAAGAAGAACATTGCTTGGCTTTATGTCACAATGAACAATAGGCACTTGGCAATGATGATGAAGATAATCCAATGCAGAAGCAATATCAATTGCTATGTTCAGTCTTTGACGAAGGCTCAAAATCTTGGAATTTTGCCGGTCACTGGTACTTGGGTGCAGCCAACTTTCTAGACTCCCATTAGCCATGAACCTGAAAACTAATGCTTTGAAATCATTTCCTTTGAAGTCTATACCAGAGCAAGATGTCAGTATGTTGAGGAGATTTCGATGCCGAACTTCTCTTAATGTTTCACATTCTGCAAAAAAGCTCTTCAAAGCTCCTCTTTCTTGAAGATTGAGCACCTTAATTGCCACGGGTGCTTCATCTTTACCAAGAATTCCTTTGTAAACACAGCCAAAGTTTCCGATACCAATCAAATTGAATTCTGCGAAACCATTCGTTGCCTTGAGAAGATCTTCATAAGAAACTCTTAGAAAAGAAACCTTCTTGGAAGGTTCAGGGGAAGGGTGATTTTCTCTTGATTTCCTTCTACAGTAAAGAATTATCACAAGCAAAATTATTACAAAAGCTGCACTCAGTATGGATGCGGGTACTGCAATTTTAACCTTGAAGGATACAGAACTCTTTGCAGGGCAAGCAGGCAGCTGCAGTGCTGGAATTCCCCCACAAAGCTCACTGTTCCCTATTACTGATATAGCATTCACATTTCTGAAAGCTCCTTCCATGGGTAATTCTCCTTGAAAATCATTGAATGACAGATCCAAACGTTGTAGCAGTGGCAGATTTTCTAGATCTTTTGCGATTTCACCAGATAACAAGTTATGTGAAAAATCAAGGTATTGAATAGCGTTCAATTTGCTCAAGGAAGCTGGAAGTTTCCCTTGAAAGGTGTTACCCTTCAAATTGAGTTTTTCAAGGTTCAAGCAATTTTGAAGTGTGCTTGGAATTTCACCAGAAAGTTTATTCTCAGAAACATCCAATACCTCAAGGTTTTTAAAATTGCTCATTTCTACTGGGAGAAACCCAGTAAATGAATTGTGAGATAAGTTCAGGTAAGCCACAGAGGAGAAAGAACTGGTTATAATGGTCCCACTAAGACCATTTTGTGAAAGGTCTAGCCTTTGTAAGCCCTTGAAGTTTTTGAAGCTCAAAGGAATGTTTCCTGTTAAGTTGTTCTCTTGTAAATGGAGTTCATACAATTCAAGTAGCATTCCAAGGGAAGACGGGACTTGTCCTGATAACTTGTTTCCGTGTAAATTTAATCGCTTTAGCTTCTGAAGCTTCCCAATAGAAGAAGGTATGGTACCTGAGAACATGTTTTTCTCCATGGACAATTCAGTCAAGTTAAGGAGCTTCCCTATGCCTTCAGGGATGTTCCCAGATATTTGGTTCTGGGCTATTTTTAGGGACACCAGATTAGTGGAGAAATTTGCAATTGTGTCGGGCAAGATACCTCCAAAACTGTTGTTATTTAGGATCAGGAATTTCATTTGGGTACAGTTGCTTAAAGAATCAAGGAAAACTAAGTCGTTTTCTTTGCCACTTCCTAGAGCATTTCCACTAAGATCAAACCGCTTGAGATATTTCAAGGCCCCAAGATCAGCACGGATAGGCCCAGAAAAATCGTTGTCTGCAATATTGAAATAATCGAGTTTGGAGATGTTCAGTATTGAATTTGGAATAAGACCGGAAAATCTGTTTCGAGCAATTCCAAAATTCTGGAGATTAGGTAATGCTAGGCCAATATCAACTGGAACAAACCCTTGAAATTTGTTGTATTCTATATAAAATTCAACGAGAGATGAGAGGTTCCAAAGTGAAGGAGGGATGAAACCTGAAAACTTATTAGACCCGCATCTAATATCCTTCAAATTTCTTAATTTTCCCATGGAATCTGGAAAACTGCCCTCCAAGTTATTGTAATTCAAATTGATTTCTCCAAGAGAAGAGATATTTCCAAAGGAAGGTGGGATTGTTCCAGTGATGCTGTTGATCCTTAGATTCAAATAATACAGTTTTGAAAGGGAGCCTAACTCAAATGGAAGATTTCCTGTAAGATTGTTGGAAGCAAGACACAAGAGTTTTAGGTTGGAACAAGAGGATAAATTGGCTGGAATTGGACCTGTAAACGAGTTATTACTAAGACCCAGATGCTGCAAATTAACTAATTTACCAAGTTCTTGTGGAATCTCACCATAGAAGATGTTCCCTTGAAGACTGAGAATTCTGAGAAAAGTGAGATTTCCTGTATGAGGAGATAAAGAACCCACCAACTTCTTTGACTCCAACACCAATTCTGTGACTCTTTGATACCTCCTACCATCACATATAACTCCTTGCCATTGACAGAAGTGAAGAGAATCGTTCCAAGAGGCAAGAGCTCCAAGTGGGTCTTGAATTATTGCTTTCTTGAATGCAAGTAACGCCATTCTATCTGTTTGATATCCAAGACTTCGTGAATCCAAGCAAGATAGAAGGCAACAGCAACACCACACAAAGAATGCATTTTGATCTCTCATATTTACCCAAATCAGAAACACATTTGAAACTGAAAGCCACCACGGGTTTTGCACACACACATGCACACACACATGAATACATAGTTGAGGTTGCGTGAGAAAGTCAGTGCTTCCCACAGGCGCTAATTAGACCTTTGAGGCATCACTTGAGTTTGGTTTCACATCTTCCAAGTGGTGACATGATCAGGGTGCCCATTTCCTTGTGGGGAGCTCTTACCATTTTCTTAGCACCAGATACGTGGCAATGTTTCAGTGGAAGATCACAGGAGCCCAATGTTGTGTTTTCTTGGAGTTGAAGCTGCCAACACAAGCTATTGAATAAAACTTGTCATACGCAAATATTCTCGTGGAAAAATTTCGTTCTCTTGTCGACCCACTTCGTAATATCACGGAAACTATGGCTGTGGTTTGGACGCTTTGGCAGGGAATGACTAGTTAAGCAAAAGTCCTCAACAACCCTTTTCAAACGCGTTTCATTGTCACCTGACGGATGGGTGGGCCAATTGACTTCCAAACCAATCTGCAGCCATGGGATCTCACGCATAGTGATCTCACGGCTGAGTGCAGCCCTGTTTCTATCATTTAACGGCCATTAAGTTCCAAGCACCCCCCCACAAACCAAAAAAAAAAAAAAAAAAATTTCCAGAGAATATAGAACTGTTAAGTCATTTTATTGCTCTTTTACTCCAAGAAATGCTCTACAATTTTATTTTGATTGTTTTACAGTGTCCTCCCTCCCCCCCAAAACCATAAAAAAAAAAAAGTCTCCAGAGAATATAGAACTGTTAAGTAATTTTATTGCTCTTTTACTCCAAGAAATGCTCTACAATTTTATTTTGATTGTTTTACCGTGTGCTTTATGTACTGCAATGTACAACAGGCTGTGGTTGTTTTAGCTTCTTTGCTATTCCAGCAACATATTTACCCTGGAAAAATGCTTGTTGGAGTTCTAATTCCGTGGGAGTGCGAGATCCATCTCCAGCATAAGTTCCAGCACCATATGAAGACCCACCCTTTACCTCATTCATCTCAAACATGCCACTTCCAAAGGTGTAACCCAGAGGAACAAACAACATACCCAAATGGGCCAGTTGTGTTATTGCTGTTAGTCTGGAAAAGATGGTAAAACAAAAACATAACTGAGATTAAATAAGCTAAGGACTAACAAATCAAAAGAGTTGAGCAACACGCAATAAGTTCAGCTCTGAAAAAGGAAAAAACTACAGTAAGATCTAGTCTATGCATTAATGCATGTGTAACATATGAACCAAGCAATGTACACTAGTGTCTTCTTGTCAATTTAAAGTTTCATTTTTTTTTTCTCATATGTGCATTCATTCCGTGCATCCAAATGTATTATTTTAGCACCAAATACATGCCAATTCAGTTCCTTCTTGAAGCAATTGTAATGTTCCATGCAACTGTTCAACCCATCAAGAAATGGCTGGATCCTGAGAAGCAATTCATAAGTTAACACTCACTTGCTCCTGGTTCTAGAACACAACCGTTCAAACTATGATTCAATAGTTTAAAGAAGACATAATCTATAGTTTCTAAGCATGAAAATAGCAATCAAAGGTGGCAAATATCTAGCACTTCAAAATCTTCCGAGAATGTGTTAGGCTGGCTTAAATATCACCTAATACCAAAATTGTCCAACATACCTTATGTCAAAATCCAACTCTAGTCATCATAGTTACACATGACGCAATCTGTTTTTAATCATTTCTTCTATCACCTAAGGAGCTATGCATGACCACATGAGCACCCATCTATGCTCTTCCTTGACATTATTCTTTTTGCATCCACTGCCATCATCTACAACAATCTATAAGCACCCACATAAACTCCACCTCTTCTTTTTTTATTTTTTATTTTTTGGGCTGGGGCAGGGGGGAGGAAATAGAACTTTGATAAAGATGTGTTGAGTATATAGCCTTGAGAACGAACCTGTAACTACAAGGACAAACCCCGCCAATGTAAAACCTCGAAAATAACTTACTAGATAGTCACTCCAATTCAAACGCCACCTTGCAATGGGCATCACCTTTGCCCAATGCAATGGATGGACCCAAGTACTAGTCAAAAGTTTAACACAATCCCAAACTTCCTCATGTTATTGTGGAATATTCTAGGATTCCTCTTTAACCACAATGACCAGAATGCGGCATAGATAGCAATGAGTCCGGCCCTGCATTCCTCTTTTGAGAGAAGATGTATGTGGGAGAGTAATAATCCTTCATTAATATTAAGACGCCCCATATTCTCCACCCAAAAGATATAACCATCTACTGAAAATTCTTTTTGAAAATGTGCATGTGAAAAATAAGTATTGGGCACTCTCACCCTTTCTTAAATACACAAAAGGCAACAATGTGGGAAAGTGCACCGATTTAGAGCTTGTCATGTGTGCACAATGTCATAGTCGAACCATAGATTTTGATACCATTTGTTGGCAACCTTGGATCTCAATTTTTACCGTTATTGTTTATGACTTAACCACCTCTAGTGGAGGACTTTACCCAAAAAGGCCCCTGGAGTGTGAGATCTCTACTTATTTTCTATTCGGAATACTCACCTGTATTGGATGTGAAGTTATGATTTCAATCCATGCATGCCCAAAAAGAATAAATTCCCACAAAAGCTTAAATGACAAGTAGCAAATTCCCACTAAATCAAACACACTGTTACCTGCACAAGGCACATAATTCTATTAAATTTATGAATAGGTTTAATGACAAAAGATAAGAATAATAACTAAAGACTCACGCCGAATTTTCTTGACCTCCTCCATGGAAACCAGTGCTCCAAAAGACTCCTGCAGGCTTACCGGCAAGTGCCTGTGATTTACAGAGCTCACGGCCAGCATCAAAGAAAGCCAGAAACTGAGCAGGCATCATTCCAAATCTAGAGGGAAATCCAAATAAGAAACCATCAGCTTCCACAAGTTGCTCCGGCCTAATGACCGCAACATCTTCTGCCTTAGAAGGAGCCTTCATTTTTTCTAATATCCTATCAGAGAGAGTCTCAGGCACCTGCTTAATGAATAATCAATAATCAATAGTTCAATAACCATTAATTCCCAAACATCAATGAGTATAAAACAAAAGCCCTAATTTCAACAACACATGTCCTTTTACCTGCCAAAGGGTGGCTTCCACACCTTCAACGGAATTAGCTCCCCGTTGCACTTCCCTTGCCATTACGCTTACGTGCCCGTACATGGAGTAGTAGCTGCAGTGGACTCGAAATGCCATTGTTCACTCATCTGACAATTCATAAAGTAAAAGAACGAAAAGGGTATGGTTTTCATTGTCTCTTACACTATATAGAGCTTGGTAGTGGCCATGGTTTTGAACTCCAAAGCTGAAAACAAAACAAAGTAGAACTCAGATACGAGATCGCAGAACTTCTTGAACGAAATCGAGAGTCTCGTTAATTGAAAATCAAATATAATCTCCTGTAGCCAATTTATCAAACGCAAGAAGGGAGGAACTTCAAATTTTGCAAAATTCACGCAGAACATAGCAGAAATTTACCAGTAGTTCGTGCAGACTCTGCTCCTTCTCCGCACTAAAATTGGATAGCAGAAGCCTCGGGTCCTCACGGAACAGAAGCGTGGAGATCGAAGCTGAACTATTATAGTGGCTGAGCTGAGCAGGTACGTGTCTTTATGGGATTGGAGGATCTGATGGCTACTTAGGCCATCTCCGTGAAATGAGCGCCTATGTGGCCCCATTACACCTGCACCGCATCTTGTTGGGCCTCCGATGTCCACTAGACTTACCAAGCGAACCGAGCGCTTGATGAGGTATTTTTTTGCCTTTTTTTTTTAATAATGGGGGGCTGCAGCGGCCCTATATATATATATATATATATATATATCAAATAATTAATTTATATAAATAATTTATAAATATATCAAATAATTAATATTAATTTTTAAATAACTAAAATTAATAAATAATTTTACAATCAATATCTCAATTAAAAAACTAAAATATATTTATTTTTAATTTATAAAAAAATATTATTTTAAGTTAAATAGTAGATATATTTTTTAAATATATGTATCTATATACACATTTTCAAAATTTTAATACATTTTAATTTTAAATGTAAATAAATCATTAATTTTAAAAATAAATAATATATATAATTTTTAAATTAAATAAATAGTTTTAAAAAATCTTAACAAATATTTTTTCAATAAATTTTTGAAATAACGATTATTAATATTTTAAA
>JAJIYU010017068.1:0-11844 GCA_030144865.1 Tinospora cordifolia | reverse complement strand
AACTTAACTTTGACCATTAAAATCTGAAAGTTACTTTGACCTACTCATATTATAAGATATTCTCTCGTTAATTTACAACTTTGGAAAGTAAGATTTTTTTTTTTTTTTTTTCACACACACATCAGCCTTCTGGGTCGTGATCTTTCATATGCCTTAAAACTAATTATTATTTAAATTTTATAGATAATTTGAACATTATTTTTCTCAAATTTATAATACCTTATATACTAATCCCATCTTTTAGTGTAATTCATCTTTTTGTAGTAAGAACTTGTGTCATCGAAGGAACTTTTCCCATCTTTAATTTCAAAACTAATGCTGCAAGCTTAACTGCAGATGCATCATTTGATAGATTTACTTCTCCTTCTACTTCTTTTTTTTTTTTTTTAAAAAACACTTGTTAAATAAAGATTTAAAAATGCCATTAGCATTTGCTTTAGTGGTTCATGTCCTTGTCCTTTTGTCAAGTAAGGAAGACCTCAAGTCCTTGCACTAACCTAATCATGAAAAAAGTATCTGTGGTTGTTAGTTCACCATGACTTTTTTGTACGTAAATGACTTTTGTTAATTCCAATTCTATATTATCTTTCTTTCTATTTGTGCTTCATTTTCGTCTTTGGCTTTTAAGAACGTTCGTCATCCTCCGTGTTTAAATATATTTTTTAAAAGCTTTAGAATAAATTAATTACTGGTGTATATATATATATATATATATATGTACATCACCATTAATTGATCTTATTACCTGTGAACCGAAGATGTTGGCCGTCCTACCAACTTTTCTGAAAATTGGACGGAAAACTAATAACAACATGGACACTGACGCATGCAGCAAGATTCCCACTTGGGAGTCAAAAAGAGAAGACTTGTGTAACTACCTAATTTTCAATTCATATGGACGGGTCGAGCTTGCAAGGTTGGTGCTTCATCATCATTTGCTAATGCTGAACAAGTTGGCTTTTGCCCAATTTCCCTTACAATTAATGGAGCCATCAATACTAATCCAGATTACGAGAATGACAGTTCACCAAAACCCAATTATGTTATTGGGTCTTGCAAAAAAGACTTTTGGGATATATACATATATATATATATATATTTGAAGGAAAAAAAAACCAATCTTAATTTACAGATAATTAATGCCAAAAAAAGAAGAAAAAACAGAAAGAGATGGTAATCCATCACAATTCTTTCTCCTCCACCTCACGCACACATTTATTCTTTAGTTAGGCGATCAAGAGCCCCCCCTTGTTTCTTTTAAATTTGAGTTTTTAATTATATATATATTTTTTCTTTTGTCATCATCCATGCTTATATATATAATATAGTAAGGGAAGCTAATGATTCCATATGCACCAAGGGAATTATAAATCTATATTTATATAAAAACTAGGGATTGACTTCCTTTGCCAAACAAAGGCCGATGCCGTTAATCGATTCATTAGGCATGTTAAGGCCCAAGCTATATCAAAATGGTTGTTATAATTAATTCTTTTTTATATATAATTACATCACTTATAACTATTAAATAAATGATATGTATTTTAAGATATTTATTTATTAGTTCAATGATTATAAATATTGCATTACATGAAAATATAACTGCATTTGTCAATTTGGCATTATCTTTTATATGTGTGTGTGAATGTAGCATGTGTGTTTAATTTAGCATTGAACTCATATTTTTTATTTTATGAAAATATAAATATTTGGATCCTTTTTTTACGGTAAAAACATATCTTATTATATGCTCATTAAAATTTTTTATTTATTATAACTAAATCAAAATACAAAAAATAATCTTTCTTGGACAAAATTTTTATTTTGATTAATTTATAATAAAAATTGTATCAAAGTGATATATA
Organism: Tinospora cordifolia; assembly: GCA_030144865.1. NCBI lineage: Eukaryota > Viridiplantae > Streptophyta > Magnoliopsida > Ranunculales > Menispermaceae > Tinospora > Tinospora cordifolia. The sequence goes on along the minus strand of JAJIYU010017068.1, from coordinate 9,979 downwards.
CATATGTGTGTGTGCCTGCGCGTTTCCACTAGTTATAAGTAACAAAAAGACATTATAGAATTGGAGTTAAGAACACAGGATGTCGTTGCCATGGTGACAAGAAATGATGTTAGGAGGTTCGCGCGCGTATCCCTAGAACTTCAAATGGCAATTGCCTGTTCCGATAAAAATTAGGGTTATTTTATAATATTTAGTGTGGATTGAAGATGTGCCACATCAGCTCATATAGATAATGGACACAAAAATATTGTCATTTGTAGACTTTTACATGTATATGCATGACTGCATCCATGGCCGAAGCAGCATACATGAATTATAAATTAAAAAAAGAGTGAATTTTGATTAAATATATGCATACAACCCACTTTCATTCTTATCCATAGAAGATATAGCTCATAATTTAATTAACCAATTCTTTATTTATGTTTCTTAAGTAAAAATATCTACAAACAATTCCTCTTTTTTCTCCAATAGCATTTTGTTTTATTACTATAGGATAAAAACATACATAAAATCATTTTTTATCACATTTTATTTTGATAATTAGCAGCTAAACATGAAAATAAGATTAAAAAAAAATTCTTGTTCTATCTTGTTTTACAGATCAAAGTAATACGTAATTACAACCGCATTTTAATTTTTTTTTTTTAAAATGTAGGTGAATTTTCTACACTCCTTAATTATAGCATATATATATATATGCACACAGCTAGCCCTTACTCTGGAACCTCAAGACCTTCCCACCAAGGAAGAGAATCCCTTTAGTTTGGGCGTGTCTCATCTTAAAATGTTCCAAAGAATATTTTTAAAATTTATTGAGGTGATGAAAAGAAATGGCATTAACGTCAAATGGGTTTATAGCTACTCCCCCCGTCAGATCAGGACATAAATGCCACATGATCCAGTGCTCCCTCCACCTAGCCCTATCAGAAATTTAATAACCCAAAATCAACACATCTCATCACATGTCACCATCGATAGAGATGTTACCTATCTAGCATCCAAGATGCGGTTCCTCCACGCATAATTTTCTATTATACACATCATATATAATTCTCCTACTGACCCCGCATTTAACTGAAGTCTCTGTTATTGGCCAAAACTCAAGCCCATATATATATATATATATATGTATGTATAGAGAGAGAGACAGAGAGAGATAGAGGAAAAAAGGGCAGAGAACGAACTTAAGAAATTACAAATGGGTCTGAAGCACGAGAGTGATCATCGATATCAAATCCCATTCATTGATTTTGGTAAAAATAGTGAGGATTTGACGGAAGGAAGTGATTTGTGGAAGCGATTGTGTGATGAGGTTCGAGAAGCTTGTGAAGTGTTTGGGTGCTTTCAAGTGGCTTACCACGACGTTCCTGGTGGATTACGTGGAGAGATGTTCATGGGGTTGAAGGAGTTGTTTGATCTGCCAGATGAGACTAAGGAGAAGAACAAGAGTTCCAAGCCGTATTATGGCTACTTGAGCAAGTCAGAAGTGGTTCCATTGTACGAGAGTTTGGGCATCGCCGACGCGCCCACGCTCGACGGTGCTCGAGCGTTCACCAACCTCCTGTGGCCCGACGGCGGGAATCCGCCCTTCTGGTACCATCTCTCTCTCTCTCTCTCTCTCTCTCTTTCTCTCCTTCTCTCTTTGTCCTCATCAACATGCGCTACATGAAACACAATCACATGAAAAGGCCATACATGATTATAAAACCAGATGATCTTCATAGAATAACATATGTACATATGATCATTAACATAGCTAGACTTAAATCATTTTCCTTGTTCTATAGAGTATTTTGGGCATTTAATGTTATATGTGAGGATAGATAAAGCAAGTTTGAATTCTTAAAATTTCAAATTTTGGGATTATTTGTTCATTTTATTTAATCAACGTATTAAATAAACTCTCAGAGAAATGCCCTTCTACTTTTTGAGTTTTCCTTTTATTTATTTAAACTTATATATATATATATATATATATGAGAGAGATATAGAGAGAGAGATCTCTAGTACTGCTTACAGGAATATATTAATTTTGTAAGGCACAAATTATCTGTGTCATGTGATGAAGCTGAAACTGTTGTTGCTGCTGTTGTTGAAGTTGCCTATCCACAACACAGCTGTGCTTCGTTTTCAATTTTGATTCTCCGAAACTGACCCCAAAACCCAAATTAAATGCGGTGACAGCTTTACCATGTTTGTTACGTCTGAGACGGTACCTGCTCCTGCATAAAACCACAGGCACTCGCTGTTCACTCCTACCAGTCTGTTTCAACCGTTACATTACGTGCCAAGCAGCCATTAATCACTGCTTCCAATTTCCCATATTAAAAACAATTAGGTCAACTCTCCTATCAATTTGCCACCTGTCTCTAATACTACCTTTATGTATGCATACATGCAAAGAAAAATAATATATTTATTTACATTTTTTCGACAACTAAAACTTTTAAAATCATTGCATCAGCTAACTATGTAATGATTAAGAATGTTATAATTAAATAAAAATTCTAATTTGTAATAGGCAGTTTAGTATGTATATATATATAGTCAACTTCATTGACAATATTATTAAGCTTCCTTATAATACTAATTACTACAGTCTTAAAAGTCAACAACGTTCCATTTTTTATTAGATAATTGATTGATTGATTAATCAAATGAATTTTATAATAAAACTTAACTTAATTTAGAGATGCTTTAAATTAATAAATAGTTTAATTATCCTTATAATTCGCTCGTGTCAGAGATACTTGTTCTATGTATTAATTGTAACGAAGTTTTATCCTTGCAATTGAATGTTTCGTGCTTTTAAAAAGAGTCGTTAATTTATAGAAAATTATTATGGTTTTGATATTTACTTATTTAGTATTGAAATAAATGGTAAGGTGATTGATGCGGTTATAGTCATTAAATGAATAAACAGTTTAGTGTATACATCTTAATGTGTGTAGTCATTCATCTAATAATTGTATATATAAATTTAACATAACGGATAATATTAAAGGAGTAGTATATATTTATTCATTATAGTTAAAACATAAGAATCAGCTTGTGCTTTGTTAGATAGAATATAATTAAAACCCAACAAAAAAAAAAAAAATCAACGTATTGGAATGAAAAGAAATTGCCATTAATAACCTTTCAAATTTATGCGTTTAACCGGGTAATGGTTGATGGTAGCCAAACGTTGAACTCCATGAGCAAGAAGATGGTAGAACTTGAACTACTTATCCGGAAGATGCTGTTCAAGAGTTACGGGGTGACAAAATACTACGAAGCAAATGTGGAGAATAGCGAATACATCCTGCGAGTGATGAAGTACGCAGCTCCACCTAGCCATGACGCAGTAATTGGTCTCACGCCTCACACAGATAAGGGTATCTTAACAATATTGTGTCCAGATGATCAAGTTCAGGGGCTGGAGGTGCTTTCCGATCAAGGTGATTGGGTTGGAGTGGTTCCCGCGAAAGGAACTTTTATCGTTTTTGTTGGTGAAGCCCTCAAGGTATTAGGCTTATTCATCCGATGATTTGTAAATGTTACTTCCCATTATATATATATATATATATATATATAGTTGATGATGATAGGGGGATTAATTAATAAAATTGAGTGGTGCTTGCAGGCGTGGAGTAATGGGAGACTTAGAGCAGCCAAACACAGGGTGGTGATGAGTGGAAACAAGCAGAGATACTCGTTCGCACTGTTTGCAACGCCAAAGGAGGGGACAATTGTGGAGGTACCACTAGAGTTGGTTGACCAAGATCATCCTCTTCTTTTTCGACCTTTCAACTTCATGGACTTCCTCTATTACTTCTATGCCAATCACACCATCGAGAATGCATTGGAGATATATGCTGGAGTGTGATAATTACGTTGCTTAATATTCCCCTAAAGCTACTTATATTAGTTGAAAAAACTTTCGAGGCATAAGTTCCTCTTATGTGCATAAATGTACTTAATGTTTATCATTTGGTCATTTGGTGTGTGCTTGTTATGGGCAAAGTAATTAACTTTTCTTTTTTGCTATAAATTTTTTTTGTTTTTTTGAAAGTTCTCATTAGTTCATAAAGCAAATGAATGAAATATGTAGGAGCACTCAGACATTAGTATTTTGCTCTTTAAAAGAAAAGGTTTCCTTTTTCAAACTTCAACAACGGATATATATTATTAAGGTTACCGTTATCCGTCAGTAAGGGGTAATTAAGTCAAAAGTCATATGAACAAGGGTAGATCTTTATTAAAGAGGAGTAGCGGAGCCAAACAGTAACGAGTAAAAACTGGGGGTAAGACACAGATCTCAAGTCCCAAACCCGAGAAAACGGGCACGAAAAATGGCGGATTTGGAGTCCGATGCCGGGAAGTTGAAACAGTCGATTCTCGACCTCTTCGAAAAGGCCGGTTTCGGCAACGCTCGGAGCGGAAGTCTATCGGAGGCTGGTGTTGTATCCGGCGGCCTTGCCTGGTGTATCATGAATATTAACGCCGTCAGTCCCGAATTCCGACTGCGTACCGATCAAGATGGCTGTGTGTAAGTTTTCTTGCTCAGTCTATTCAGTTGGATTACTGATCTAAATGACCGTTAGGATTCTTCCTTCAAGTAATCGATCGTGTTCCTCTTTCGCAATGTAGTCTTGGATTGAAGCTCCTAAGATCTATTCGATTCTTTTTGCCGTTAATTCTCCCGTTCTATTTCATCGATCTAGGAGTTAGCATAAGGAAGCAATTTGAATTGGTGTTATGTTCTTGTTTGCCTCAATCGGCTGACGTTGGAGTGTAAAGTTTAGTGCCGTTCAGAATCTATCTTTTAATCGATGGATGTGCTTGATAGAAATATGAACTGTTTCTCGAAGGTTACGATGTAGGGCATATCTTCCAGAGTGTTTTAGACACGATGTCTTGAACACGTTTTTGCTATCTTGGCAATGTACTCTACTTAATTATTTTCCTGTTTTATATATAAGCAGCAGTTTTGATTGAAATTTTGGTGGCTTGTGATTCTATTCCGGCCGTTTAATTACTTTTGTAAAATTTAAAGTGCAGCAAGGTTGCTGAAGCTGTTGAAGCAGCTTTAAGATCTATCCGATGTCCTTATCCCCTTCAGGCCCGCCAGATTGAATCCCTTGATTATGCTGCAATTTATCCTGTTGTACAATGGACAGTCGATTATGTTCCACAAATGCTATCCATGACCAAGGACGAGGTATAGGGATTTTAAAGTAGATAGTCCTTACAGTACTATAAATCATCATGTATTTTCCTTGTGAGAGATCATATCCCTAGCTAAGGTACTAAAATGTGTGGCATAACTTAAATATCTGAACTCAAGCAATAACAACACAGTCTGTATGTACTGTCCATTGGGCAAATTATGCCATGCTATTGATACATGATTGCCTATCTACTGTTATTTAATAACTTCTAGGAGTTTTATTCTTTCTTGTCATTTTGGTTTCTGTGTAGAACACCGAAACGTCCATTTCATGATAATTATGTTCTTGGATTTAAATAGTTTTTATCTGTGGATTCATTTACAGAATTACACTTTCTAGTGCTTTCCACATGCACACTATTAGGATGGTCTTACAGTTGTAATTGAAAGATGTTAGATGTGCTGATTTGATAACTGGATGGTGGTATTTTTTTTTCTTTTCTTTTGTCAAAACAGTAATATTTATAACAGAATCTAGGTTATGTGTATTTTGTGTAGATTGAAGTTGAAGAAAAGACTATGCAACGACTACAGAAGGAATTGATTTGTGTAGAAAATTCAATTAGGACAATGGAGATTGCCTTTGCTGAACAGGTTAGTAAGTTATGTTTTGAGTAATCCACAGAAATACAGTTTCTCTGCATTTACCTTACATAGACCATGGTTTTCCAATACCCAAATGGACATAGATGAAGGCTTCTATCCAATTTTAAAATTATTTCGCATCTATAATATATCAATAATCCATAAGCATATGGGTTTTCAGCGTTTACATGTTATGGATCTTGGTTTTCTGTTAGATATCAAATGAATATGGATGAATGGTTGTATCCGGTTTTTAAATTCTTTTGCATCTGTTTTTTATCCACTGGATTTAATTTTTCCTTTTTGGTTATTTTGGAGTTTCTCATTTTTTTTTTCTTCTTTTGTCTATATAACAGAATGAGAAGGAGGCCAACATCCTGAATGATATGAGAATATTATGTAAGAAAATTGAAAGGGATAGTGATACTAATTTGGCAGACAGGTTGCTATCATTGTTGGAGTTGCTGAAGGTGTATATTTTTTTTTATAAACTCCCAGATAATATTATCTTAGACCTGTGGCTTTTCATTTGGACATGGAGTATTTGTTCTGTTCTCTATACATGCTTAATGTGCTCCGTCTGATGTGTTCTTTTCATTCTGTTCACAGTTCTTGGACAATTTTTTAGAGTTGAGCACATAAGGTCATGGGAAATAAATACAAGAAGTTTAAGAATCTTAACTGCACTCCTTCTGTAAGAACATTGAATTAAAAACATAATAATATTAATAAAAAGCCTTTCTTTTCTGGATAATGATTCCATTGTTGTTGAACAAATGGTTGGAACTATAAGTGGTCTACTGTAAATAAGGCTTGCTTTCAAGATGTTCTTATGGTCATGGAAATTTAAGAACAGCCAATGTGCACTGCATTAATACGCGTGTTCACTTGTACTAATTTAAACATGGCATGAAAGGGTAGTGTTTTTATTGCTATTTATTCGTCTTTTCGTAAAGATTCCCATGTTATGAAGTGATTCCAAATTTCCCAAAGAAAAAGAAAAATGGTATATATGTAAGTGAGGTGCTAGAGAAGAACTATGCAACAACTGATGAAGGATATCTAGTTGATTAGTTGTTTGTGGATATTTGGTTTGAGTTGTCTGTTTCTTTATGAGCACGTGACGAACAATGCATTACCAACACGTTGATGCAATAATAAATTGAGCCAAAATGAAAGATGCAAGAAGCTATATGGGGTTGGACTTATCTGTTATGTTATTATTGTCATTTTATTTTTACTTAATTTGAACTTGAGATGTCACATTAGGTTCTTACATGTCCCCAAGATATGCCATTTATTTAAATCTTTATTCATGGTTAGTCTCATAGATATGAATTATGGCTTGTCTGTTATAACCTCTTTTTTTAATAGCCAGTTGTGTAAATAGCTCCATTGTTGGATCACTCTTAGGGAGCTATTAAGCCATTTCCCGTCCCATTAATCCCCCTTACACTTGGGGGTGAAGCAGTGACAAGAATCGAACTTGTTTCCATTACCATCTCTTTATCAGCTGCTATAACTTCATGTTGGTAACTTGTATAAGAATTGCTAATTTTCCCATTTTACCATTATGCATTGCATTGTCTGTCATTCAACGAGTTTAATTTCTTTATCCTCATGTTGTGTAGGCATTAGAAAGACAAGAATCTGATTTGAGGACTCACAACGAGCAAAACAATGCTGAATTGCAAGCTGATGTCATGGAATTTGAGAGGAAGACATTAAACAGTGAAGAAACTAAGAGCAGCTCATATGATGTAAACCATTCTTTTTGGGTGGAAAAGCTGAATTCTGCTAAGATTGTAAGATATAATAATTAACTTTTCCAAGAATATTGCTTTATTTATACATCTTTCTGATTTTTGATTCCTTGGGGTCTTGTTAGGAAGGTTCTAAATTGTTGTTTCCTTTGGCCTTGATAGAAAGGTTTACAGCCTTTTCCAGCACGGTCTAGCTTTAGAAGTTGGCCAGATTTTGTTTCTTCTTCTTCTTATTATTATTATTTTGAGAAGAGACAGTATAAAGCTGTGTATTAATGTCTCACATAGGTACAAGGCTAGATCGAGGATAATGAATGCTCAAATGACTAGTTACAATATCCAATTTTTACTTTTTGAATCTCCATAAAACCAATTTTATAGACAATTTAATACATTAATGCTTCCTAATTCAAGTACCAATTAGCAAAGTAGTAACCTGCTCCTAATTTTCAAATGCTAAAAACGAGAAAAACAAAGTGATGATGATGAGGCCCTATCAGCAAAGAATCACGGGTAATTGGTAAAGGGCTCTGTGAAAGGGAATTAGGAAGCAGGAAGACCGAGGCTGGATGGTGGTCACAAGAAGGAAGAAACAAAAAATGCCATCTTCTAGACAAAATACAAGATTCCTACAACACAATAATGAAGGAATATGATGCAGCGGCTGGATCATTGGCTGCACAGTCAAAGTCATAAACTGTTTAATGGGATCAAGAAATAAGAGTTGGAGGTATTTATCTGTCCACACAAGATACAAGTATTTCTTTGCATGTTACCAGTGGGGCAACAAGGAAATCTTGATACAGGAGATTGCCAAGGTTTAGGTCCACCGCATAGCCTTCTATAGGGAACACTTTGTATTGGTTAAATAAAGATATTGGACGGGTGATAGAGAATCAAGGAAGGGCGACAATGAAAGGTGTTTTCCAAGGAGTAGGCTATAGTGTTCTCATGGAGATGCTTGTTAATGATAACAAAAGATATGTGAAGCTTACAAAGAGATGATAAGTGGGATCCATCAAAGTGTGGTGATATAGGAAGAAAAATCTATTGAAGCATGGTTAACCTATGGGAAGCCCTAAACAAGGTAGTGAAGGAAACCTCAGACAACCCTAAGGAAAGGGGAACTAGAATAGAGGGGGAAATAGTGGGAGAAAGGAGAAGAAAAAATGAAAGGGAGCAGAGATACAATGGAGAAGAAGGAACCATAAGAACTAGGAAGGCAGTATGAAGGGCAGGTGGCCATTCGAAGAGAAGAATGACGAAGAAATTCCTTGTTACAAGGAACTTGACCTGACATCATGGAGCTCTATCGAACATGAAATGCAGCACACTCAGATGGTGTATGCAACACCTAGATATAGTTATTCTTTAGGAAACAAAGAGGGAGAAGATGGATCAATCACTAATCTTTATTCTTTGGTGAAAAAGGTTTGTTAATTGGGTGGTCTCCCAATAGTGGGAACATTCATGGGGGTGGTCGTAATGTGGGATTCAAGGAAGGTGGAGGTCATAGACCAAATGCTAAGGCAATTTTCGCTCTTCATCGAAATTAAAGGTTTTGGAGCCAAGGATTGGTGGTTTACAACAATGCATGGTCCCTGCCATACTTGAGAACAATTAGATTTTTGAGAGGAAATAAGAGCACCATCCTCCATGCTTCAAGGCTCATGGTGTTTGGGATGAGATTTTAATTTAGTTATGAAGATGGGGTAAAACTTAACTACAGATCCACGACTAGATCGATGAGGCAATTTGAAGAGCTTGTTCAGGAGCTCAACTTGTCGGAAACAAAGTTCGTGAACATGCAGTTCACGTGGAGCAATCGTAGGGTGCCGCTAGACATGTCGAAACTTGATTGATTCTTGTTTAAATTAGAATGGGAGGGAGAGTTTAAACAACAAGAAGCGTTGGGCTAGAAAGAATTACATTTGACCACTGGTCAATATTGTTGGACACAACAATGTTCAAGTGGGGGGCTTGCAGGGCCGGTCCTAAGTTTTTGGGTGCCTAGGGCGAAATAATAACTTGGGTCCCTAAAAAAAAAAATCAACAAATAAATAAATAAATAAAGTTAATGTCTTACCTTTTTAATTGTCATATTCCTTCATTTGTATTCGCTTTTTTGTTCTCGCAGTAGAAACATTTAAATTTCTTTTTCATACATAGCCATTAGGGTTAGGCCGAAACATTAAAAAATATAATTTATTATACATAAAAAAACAAATACCAAAAACATTATAATTACTTTAAAAAAATGAAAAAAAAACCTATAATTTGGAAGAACATTTTATCTCTGATAGTATCGATGTTCAATGCAATACTAGATCTGCAATTACAATATAACACACATAATGTATGCATTACATAATAAAGTAATAAACACAAGTCAAAATAATTATTAATTCATTCATAA
>JAJIYU010017067.1:0-11889 GCA_030144865.1 Tinospora cordifolia | reverse complement strand
TGTCGCTTGTAATGTAGCACCGGCCCGACCCGCCGTTTTGTTAAGTCCACTGTCAAGAGAACGGTGGCAATGTACATTGCTTGAGAGATACGGGGGTTGGGGTGTTACATTTATATAGGGCCCTCTTCCAAATAGTGCCTCTATCTTTCCAATGTGGGATTATCACTTCCTACATATGCCCACTTTAACATCTCACCAAATGAGATATTTCATTCATGAATGCATTTCCTTTACGCGTATACTTCTCTATGTATGTTACCATCATACTAAACGAAATATTATTTTCTTGAGCGCATCTAATTAATATTTTAAACACATACTTTTCTATATTAATATCATACTAAAATACTATTTTTCTTATTCAAATAGAGAAGCATATAATTACCCAACAATTCTATATGTCTAATATTAATCATCGTATATTCTTTTATACTTTTATGCTAACTAATTAATTGCATACCAATGACAAATATACATATATGTATTTATATATAAATATATACGTATATGTGTTTTAAACTCAAATTTCAGTTATTACATCACTAAAATTTCAGGTATTACAATTATTACGTCACTAAAATTTTAGGTATTACATGAAACTTCTGCCGGATTCAAAAGAAACTTGGATTAAGGTAGAGTAGATTTCTAGAACTCCTTAACTACTTCAAGTCTTTAGTATGTTCATGTTTGTTTTTAGTTTTCAACATGTTTATATTTTAGTTTGAAGCATGTTTGATCAAGTTTTATTTTCAATTTAATATGTTTTCATGTTTTAATTCATACATGATAGCATAACATGCTTAAAACCATGCATAGGCTTATTTTTGAATTTTCAAGCATGCCATGTATGTTTCCATGTTCTCTTGATTATTTAAATTTTGATATTAATTATTATGATCTTCTTTCATATTTATTTGAAATTAAATATGAGAAAGTGAAGATAAAAATCATGTACCATCATAGTAGTCTAAGTGATGCTATGGGTGTTCTTTGCATATACTTAGTGTATATGAGTAACATCACTAAGTGTTGATGTGTTTTAGACTATTTGGAATGTGGACATGTGATCCTTATTTTTAATGGAATGTGACAAGATGAATTGTCATTCAATCCTAGAATAGGAATATTTTAATGAACATCAAGGGATTAAAAACCCCTTTTGGTCAAATATACAACACTAAAAGATATTGTTTGAAATGCTTAATGCTTGTAAGTGATTGGAATTAGATGAACTTTTGATTTGAATTAGTAAATTAGTAGTTTGATGAATGATCTACTGGATTATGTGCTCACCTCTTCCTTTTATTTTTCAGGAATTTAAAATGCATGATCAAGCTTGTTAAGGGATTAGAAACTCTATTTTTAGAAAGTTTCTATGTAAGGGCATATTGCCCAAATATTGAATAAAGACTTCTGCTGATTTTTTGGTTTAAATTTGAGAGTTATGTACTCTTTCTTTTGATTATATGAATTTAATAATGTATTTTTTATTTTATAAATAAAGAGTTTGAAGTTCTCTTTTATTCACTTGTATTATCTTGTTGAATTCAATAATGTCTTCCTCTTCATTCGATTTGCCCAAAATGGACTCCTAGATCAAAGCCCCGAATTCGTTTTAGTTCTTGTCGTTAAGCCCTAGAATGCACAATCTTGATTTTCTTCTTCAACGCAAATTTTTGGTATCTTCTTCTTTGTTTGTTTGGTTTCGTGATTCTTCTCTTTTTTTTTTCAATCGTAGAGAGCAAATTTCATTTTTTTCAATCTTTTTGTTCTTTCTTTTTAACAATCAACTATGAGTCGGTTTATCATTTTATTATATCTTATCATTTTTTATTTCATTATTACATTGTCAATGTGTTCACGTTGCAAAATTACAGGTTGTTACATATGAATACCTAGTTGTTTTTTTGTGGATTCATAGAATGCCATACCTTATATGAATGTTTATGATAGTTTAGAATCCATGCTATGCAAGCAATGTAATGAATAGTATGTCTGAAGTAACTATAAGCATGATGAATTATTTATTTATATCCATTGCCATCTACGTTGGATATTGAAATTATGAAAATGCTTGTGGTTACTAATTTAAGACAATTAAGTGAATAAACCGCATATCAACGCAGTAATAAAGATATTGCGGTTAGGTCTGACATCATCATGGGTATTCCTAGCCCTAGGTGGGTTTCTAATTAAAATGGGATTATGAGTCTAAGTGAAACTTCACTCTCTGATTTGATGATCGAGTAAGACATCAACCTCGAGATAGTGTTCCAAGTGTGTAACAGGCCTTCGGGTGTTACATTGAATACTCTGAATCTAAGTTGGAATGCCAAGTAAGAAATCCTTTCAGTCTTAACGTTAACTTAAATAATCGAATTATTGAAATTCTTAATGCATTGTAAGTGCTTGCATGTTTGTATTTTGACTATTATAATGCTTGATATGTGTTGTGTAAGATCCATTGGGCTCTTGAACTCACCCCCACTAATATCTTTTTAGGTAACCATTGAAGACACTTATGTTGACAAGTAAGGAGTTGCATTTTATAGTCATCCACTTCATTGTTGAGAATGTGTAGGAGTGTCGTGCTTGTTGTCTACCAGTTTGAAGGGCATGGGACCTGCATTTAATTCATGTTTGGTCATTTTAATTATTGATTTCGGCCATGGGGCCAAGTATTGGTTATTTAACTCATTTGAACTCAAGCACAGGGTCTGAGTATTTTATTTCCTTTTGAGTTTAATCATGTTACTATTTTTAAACATGCCATCCCTATTTTAAATCTTGCATGATAGTATTGCTTATGTTTCCATACTTTGATATTTCATTGGGATGGTATGAGAAAGGAAAGAACTTAGGTAGCATCCCAATTCCCAAATATCGAAAGCTAGAGTGACTGTGTCATTCGACTTGATTCTATCTTAAGGTGAGAGAAAAAGACACCTAGTCAGTGGTGAATGTGATAGGATTTGGGGGCTAAGGTATTACAAAGGTGGTATTAGAGCTCAGTCAGTAGCTCGCTGGGAAAGACTTCAGTTAGTAACTCGCCAGTAAAAGCCCAGATTAAGGCCAAAAGTGGTACCAGTCTAGTGAGATGCTCACATAGAGTTCACTCAGTAGCTCAATTAGTTCATCAGTTAGTGGCTCAAGCATTGAGTCACTAGACTAGAGTATAGAGTATAGACTATGAACTGCCAGTCCTACGGAAGAGTTAGGTAGTAGAAACATTGCATACTTAGGTCTAGGGAAAGACCTCAGGTATAGCTTGGGTGTTGTCAAGATGACACAGTGGATCATAAAGAAAAGCTTTTAGGACGCAAGTTGGAGACTGATAGCCTGTGAAACGAGACACTTCATTGGTCAAGATATGAGATGGAGAGGATCTTGTATCATTGGTTTCTATGTAGTATCAGATGCATAAGAATTTGGGGTTATGGAGAAATCTTGGACTTAGAGAATGACAGACCATATTTGGTGCGTGATTAGTGGCTTTGGACGAACTCGTTTCCCTATGCTTGGTTGGTATGGAATAGTCAAGTGTAGTGGGGCTTGGGAAGCCTTGGACATCAAGATACTTGTGAAATTGTTTGGGTGTAGTGAAATATCTAGGTGGAAGCCTACGTCGATGGGCAAGAGTGATATGGAACAGTTGAACTCGGAGACATAAGTAGAAGCTTGGAATCTTGTTATGCTAGTATGTTGTTTGTAATGTGTGCCTGATTATATGTATGATCGTATGCTTACATGCCTTGCTTATGTCGAAGATTTCAACATATATGTCATGGATATTTTTAAAATTTTGAGACCAAATCTTGTACCTAGAAATGAACAATTCATTGTGGACTTAGAAGTATAAACCAATAGGCTACTGCACAAACAAGAACTTTGAGACATAAATTTAGAATAATGCTATTACGACAGAAATAAATGTTCTAAGAATATTCATGGGATTTCTTCTAGCAGGTTATGATGATTGAATGGATCTTTGGTTGTAGATAAATGTTCAGGTCCAAGAAACATGCTATGAGAGTTGTCATGTCTGATGAGACTGAACCTCAGGGACAGAGGGCACAGGTTAACCAGATTAAGGCTTAGGTTGGGGTTGTGTTGACTCCAGAGTTCTGGGATGAGATTACTAGATGGGTCACTAAGCAAATAATGAAAGTATTGTCGTTGCCATAGATGCAAGCACAGGTGACACTAGAGCGACAGATAGAGGCCCCACCCCAAGAGCAGATACTGGTTCAATAGAAACTCTACCCTTCCCAATTTGATGGTATGTTTGCTAGTATGGCCAAAAATCACTAGTACAAAAAGTTGGACAAGCGCCTGGATGTGTGTTAGTTGCATAGCAAACTAACATTAGAATAAGCAAAATGATGCATTTTATAGGAAATAAGAGAAAATAGAAGTAAAGAATTGCATAATTAGCAATAGTTGCATGTAGTTAGGGAATTACATTGTTTAATGACTTTTAAGCCTTGTTTTCTATAGTTTTGATATTCTTCTATAAGAAAATGATGTCTTGGAAAGGAATTGCGTGTATTGCAGGATATAGGTTGAAGCACATAGAAGAATGCAGTAGAAGAAGACAAATAAGAGATGGAATTAAGAGCAAATACCAGTAGACAACGGTCCAAGAACTGAAGACCGCAGTAACAACAGAATAACAGAACCAACACATATTGCACTCATGACTGCGGTCACCAGAATGTGATTTACAAAGAAACAACATAGACCGCAGTGGACAGAATGTGAGAATTCCTAGGTTTTGACATCAAAATCATGGACCACGGTCATTGACCGCAGTCACTCGATTGTCTAGCGAGATTTTCATATTTTTTAGATTTTTTTAGTGCGGGACTATAAATAGAATAGGGTAATTAGAGTCCGGGGGACCGAAGATCGAAGAGAAATCACTATGACGGCTATTAGGGCATGAAAGACTAGATTTTTATTGAGAATTGAAGATTGTTAAAGAGATTTGAGTATGTATTGCTTCTTTGAATTTAATTTGATGATTTCCTTTGAATTCATGTCTAGCTAATCAGTTTTATTGTCTGGGATGTGATGTTCAAAGCATGGTTTGCAATATCTAATTGTAGTTGCTGAGTTATAAATTCTATTCCTTATTGTGTAGACTTAAAGCCTTATGTCTACTGGCCATAGATGTATTGAACTTAATACTTTGGTCTATCTCGGGAGAGAAGCCTAAAGGGTGGAAATCATAATTTGGACTTAGACCGATTGATTAATCGGGAGATTGTTGACCAATCTAAGGAATTGCACAGAGATTGTTGGACTAGACACATAGATTGTTAAGTGAAAGCCTCGGAAGAGGGTTTGACAAAACAAATCTAGTGAGTGTTGAAATACCTTGGGAAAGGATTTCAACCATTGATGCTATAGCTCATAGATGAGCTAGTTCATAACTACAACAAAGATTTACAAACCAAGTAGCGAAATTCATTATCCTAGACATATTTATCTATTGAATTCTTAACATTAACAATTATCTTTGTTTAGAACAGTTTCTAGAGTTAAAATTAATTCAATCACATCCAATCCAGTGTTGATAAAACTGTGATCAATAGTAAATCTGGTATTAGAAAGCAAAAACAACCCTTTTTCCTTGAGGACAATACCCGGTCTTACCGGTTATTACTATTGCGATCCCGTACACTTGCGGGGTTGCCAACAAGTTTTTGGCGCCATTGACGGGGAATAAACGGTGTTAGTGTTTTTAAAACCAGTTGAATTTTGTTTGGTTTTAGTCAAGACAATATCTTATTTTATTATTACTTATTAACTGAATTATCTTATCATTACTAAAGAATACATTGAATACACTTGATCTTTTTGCATTTTTGTGTTTCAGGCTTGTATGAGTAGACGTCCTAGTGACCACCACGATTCAGATTTGCTGAAAACAATAAGTCAGATTCGGTTGGAGTCTCAAGAACGTGCATCAAACATGGCTAAAAGCGGTAGTTCGGGTGTTGGTAATAATGGAGAGGCACCATTACGAAACTTCTTCAAACCTGTTGTAAACAACAACTACTCAGGCATAGCAAGGACACCCATTAATGCAAACACTTTTGAGTGGAAACCGTCCTTGATCACCATGGTGCAGCAACAACAGTTTGGAGGCTCAGCTGTGGAAGATCCAATGGTACATCTAAACTCCTTCATGGAGATATGTGATACTGTAAAAATCCATGGAGTAACTGAAGATTAGCTTAGGCTAAGATTGTTTCCCTTTTCCTTAAGGGATAAAGCAAAAAGCTGGCTGCAAACCTTGCTTCCGAGAAGTATCACAACTTGGGAAGAAATGGGCCAGAAGTTTCTATCGAAGTATTTCATGCCAGCCAAAGTGCATCAGCTGCGAGGGGAGATTAGCTCTTCCAAACAATCTGAGTTTGAGTCTTTATATGAACCTTGGGAGAGATTCAAAGATCTACTAAGATGTTGCCCACAACATGGTTATCTACCTTGGCTCCAAATTCAGATGTTTTATAGTGGACACCGCCCACAAGGGCCTTGGTAGATTCAGCAGCTGGAGGATTTTTGATGGGGAAATCAACCATAGAGGCAACTCAACTGATTGAGGACATGGCAGCTAATGCTTATGGACATGGTACAGAAAGAAGTACAGCTAAGAGAGTGGGAATTCATGAAGTTGACAAGATCAGTGCCTTGCATGCCCAAATTGCAGCAATGACCCATCGGTTAAATTTGGTGGAAGAAAATAATAGTGGAGCGCAACTTCAACAACATCAACAAGTGCACTCCATTGCTGAAGCAAACAAGTCATCCTATCATGGAGAAGCTTCAATTGAACAGATGAATGCAATTAACAGATTTAATGGGTATCAAGCACCAGCTGGGGGATATAATGTCCCAAAGTATTACCATTCGAGTGTGAGAAACCATGAGAATTTCTCATATGCAAATAACATAAATGCTCAAATGCTTCCAGGTTTTGTCAACCAACAACCTTTGCAAGATAAGAAGCCATCTTTGAAGGATAAACTTGATGAATGATGAGTATGCATTCAAGATTCTTCAAAGAGTTGACTGGCAAGGTTGATAAAAATGACTCAAGAGTTTCCGGAATTGAACTTTAGGTTGGAAACATTAATGCTGTTGTTAAAAATATAGAAACACAAGTGGGGCAATTGGCACAAATAGTGTCAAACCAGCAACGGAACTCTTTTCCAAGTGATACTCAAGTAAATCCAAAGGAGAGCTACAAGGCGGTTACTACAAGGAGCAGCAAAGAGGTAGTGGGTCCTCCAAATCCAAGTATACTACCTAATGAAGCTGAGGGAGCTGTTAGCAATGAGAAGGATGTGCCAAAGTCATCCATAAGTCAACATGAAGAACCAGCATCATTAAAAGGGAAGGCAAAAGAAAGAGTAAATCAAGACAGTAGAATTTCTAAAACTCCACCCTTACCTTTTCTTCAAAGGTTTCAGAAAAAGAAGATGGATGAACAGTTTGCTAAATTTTTGGAGATGTTTGAGAAAATCCATATAAACAATCCATTTGCTGAAGCTTTGCAACAAATGCCTAATTATGCAAAGTTTATGAAGGAGATCATGTCCAAGAAAAGGAAGCTGGAGGATTTTGAAACAATCAAGCTCACTGAAGAATGCAGTGCAATCTTATAGAAGAAGCTTCCTCAAAAGTTGAAAGATCCAGGTAGCTTCACTATACCTTACAATATTGGGTCTGAAATTTTTGAGAAGGTATTATGTGATCTCGGAGCAAACATAAATCTGATGCCTTTGGCTGTATGTAAAAGGTTGGGAATGACAGAAATGAAGCCAACAATCATTACTCTTCAACTAGCTGATAGATCTTTAACATATCCAAAAGGAGTGGTTGAGGATGTGTTGGTCAAGGTAGATAAGTTCATATTTCCAGTGGATTTTGTGGTTCTAGACATGGAGGAAGATTGTGAAATACCACTTATCCTTGGAAGACCGTTTCTAGCTACTGGGCATGCCCTCATTGATGTACACAAAGGAGAATTAACTTTAAGAGTTAATGATGAGAAGGTGATCTTTAATCTGTACAAGGCAATGCAATATCCGAGTGACCTACATGAATGCAACATGGTGGAGATCTTAAACTCTTGCATTGGCAAGGTAGTGGATGCACTAAGCTCACAAGATGAGTTGGTGGGAAGCATCTCTCGTTCATTGACATTTCCTGAGGTTATGACAGAAGAAGAACAACTTGTGGTGCTAGCCTTAGAAGCAAGCGCACTAGAATTCCACAGTAAAGAAGAACAATTGCCTGAAAATCAGTCGTCTGAAAGTGTTCAAGATCTTCTTAAGGAAGTGGAGTTGAAACAGCTACCGAAGCATTTGAAATATACATTTTTGGATGAAAGCAAATCACTTCCAGTTATTATCTCCTCCTCACTTGCACCTGTTCAAGAAGGAAAGTTGTCGAAGGTGTTACAGGAGCATAAATCTGCATTAGGATGGACTATTGAAGATATCAAAGGGATAAGTCCGGCCATCTGCATGCATAAAATCTTAATGGAGGACTCACATAAACCAATAGTGGAACATTAGTGGAGGTTCAATCCTATTATGAAAGAAGTGGTGAAGCAAGAGGTTATGAAGTGGCTAAAAGCTGGAATCATCTATGCTATATCAGATTCACCATGGGTTAGCCCTATTCATGTTGTGCCTAAGAAAGGGGGAATGACTGTGATTACAAATGAAAAAGGAAAGTCCATAGCTTCAAGAAGAACAACAGGATGGCGTGTTTCCATAGATTATCGGAAGCTAAACAAGGCAACTCGTAAGGATCATTTCCCTTTACCTTTTGTGGATCAAATGCTGGATCGTATTGCTGGATATGATTTCTACTGTTTCTTGGATGGATATTCTGGTATAATCAAATAGTCATTGCACCAAAAGATCAAGAAAATACTACTTTCACTTGTCCATATGGCACTTATGCATTTAAGAGAATGCCATTCGGCCTATGCAATGCACTAGCAACGTTCCAGCGATGCATGATGGCAATATTTGCTGATATGATTGAAGACATCATGGAGGTATTCATGGATGACTTCTCAGTGTTTGGTGAGACATTTGAACAATGTCTCAACAATCTGAAACGAGTTCTCTCCCGGTGCGAAGAAAAGAATCTAGTCTTAAATTGGGAAAAATGTCACTTCATGGTTCGGGAAGGCATTGTATTGGGCCATAAAGTTTCTATTAATGGCCTAGAAGTTGATAAAACAAAAATTCAAGCCATAGAGAATTTGTCACCACCAACAACAGTGTGTGAGGTGCAGAGTTTCTTGGGGCACACAGGGTTTTATCGAAGATTTATCAAGAACTTTTCTCACATAACTCGTCCTCTATGCCAAATGTTTCATGCGTATTGAATGAACTTGATGCGATAACACTTCGCCAATGCATTAGAACCATATGTTGAGTCTTTTTCACTTAATGCTTGATATGTTATTATATATGAATCTTGTTGTTTTCCTTGCTTTTAATCTTTGTGTTTGCAAGCCTCCAAGAATGAAAATGCCTGCTTATAAAGGGAAGCAACAGGCACCTCCTCCTCCACCCTCTGATAGGAATCGATTCAGAACAACAAATGCAAAACAGAGATTCAATATCATCCGTTCCAACAGACATTTGATCCCTGAGAAAGGAATCATGCTAATGAATGAGGAGTGTGCATTGGGCATCGATACTATTATAGCTGCTAGAAACTGGGGAAAGTTGGTTCAAGCACCTGGCAACACAGTGGTTTCAATAGTGTAAGACTTTTATGCCAACACCCTTGATAAAGAAGGCTCATCTGTTTGGGTACGAGGCAAATGGGTGCCATTCAATGCCGCGGTGATTAATGAGTTCTACGATCTTCCCACGGACTCTCCGGATGACTACTATACTTTGCTACCAAGATTTGATCCGGATGAGGTTCTTCGGACACTATGCATTGACGGGGCGTCATGGATTTGCTACAACAACAAACCCGTCAATCTCATGAAGACTATGTTTAAGACTGAGGCAAAGGTTTGGCTATACTTAGATTGTGCAAATCTACTTCCCTCATTGGCCATTAACAGAGTGACAGTGAAGAGAGCAGTGTTAGTTTACTGCATCATGAAGGGACTCTTGATTAATATTGGGGCACTCATCTCTAGTTCTATCAGTTCTGCTACAGATACAACCAATGCCGGTTTGCCACACCGTACTCTGATTACTGAATTATGCAGACGGGCAGGGGTCGTTTGGGACAAGACAGAGCCTTTATTGAAGATGAAGGATCATATTGCGGTGAAGATGTTCATCACATCAACTTCCAAGAGGTGTAGAGCCTCTACTGAGTTTCCTCCACCAGCTACTGCTCCTGCCTCCGCTCCTACATGCCCCGCAGATCCCCTCAGTCTTCTTCAGCCGCGGCTGCATCTCTGTCTACTACAAAGCACAATATGATACACTGGATGGCTTACATGACCGAGTGGATGCACTGTAAGGACCCAGATATGGTAGCAATTTTTCCTCTTCCCCCTTGTGTTGTGCCTTACATGGAGATGACTTGTTGCATCCCTCCAGTACAACCTCCTCTGCTAGTGGTCCATGCAGATGATGATGATGATGATGATGATGAGGACGGTGGTCGTGATAATTTCCATGACTTTATTACGGAGGATGAAGTCTTTGGTGCAGATCTTTGAGCACTGTGGTTTTGATGCTTATTTTGCTTTTCTTATGTCTGGTTTTTTTTTTTGGAAAATCACACTTTTGTATCTTTGTGGTTCCTATGTTTTTCTTCTTCTTCTATTAATGCATTATTTTTTACTGTTAGTTCACTGGTCCAATGTTAATCTATATTTTGTAATAATTTCCAGACTATTTTTTTCTTTTTTCTTTGAATGCATGTGTGATGTGTTACCTTGCCCATATTTACGTCTCTATGTGTACTTGAGGACAAGGCACAATATAAGCTTGGGGGTGCGCATTGAAGAAATTCTTGGTCAAAGTCATTTTAGGTCAAGTTTATGTCAGGTTTTTTTTTAAGATTTATATTTTTTTATTTACATATTTTTTGTGCATTACTACTTCTAAACTACATATATTTTTGGCATATCACATGCATAGCTATGTAAATTCTCTCATGACATTTAAATATTAGGATTGTTTATTCAGTGATAATTCATAAGCACATTAGTTAGGACATGAGCATATAGATGACACCTAGGCTAGAGTCATGCCGTATTTTTGAAAATTTTAACTGAGTAACCTATGAAATTAAAAATTCCTCTAGTGTGATGAGACAAAGAATTAGGGTACTTTTAAACAATCTGTGTGCTTGGTTTGTCTGAAATTTGACCTTAACAGATCTTTATAGTCTTAAGTAGATTGAGACTCTGAAGACTGAGAAAGTGAGGAGTAGAAACCAAACCACAAGCGGAGAGAACTTCTCACAGATTCTTAAAATAATCAAATCTTTCTTGAACACTACTTAGGAATGACTATAGGAGGGAAATGAAGTAGGCCATCATTGTTTGAGTCATAGCCTAAAGGCTGGTCGCAGCATTTCTAATCCATTGTAACCAATTTTGAGCATTATAGCCTATTTTCTTGTTATGAACCTAAACATTATATATAGAAACACTCTATCCTTTTATCAAAATCTCATTTGACCTATTTGTGTGCACTCATGGTTTTAATATTGCCTATTCTGATGATATGAAAGAAGGAGGGGATTGTAATACCCCAGAATTTTGTCAAATAATTTAAAATAAATAAAATAAGTCAAATAAATTAATTTCAAAGATTTTAAGAAATTTTAGGTGCAAATGGTGGGTTGGCACATGAAAAATAAAATAAATTAGAG
>JAJIYU010017066.1:0-11879 GCA_030144865.1 Tinospora cordifolia | reverse complement strand
AGTTAACCAAGTCTTCCAAGATAAGATTGGGTTCAATATGGAGGTTTACGTCGTTGACATGTTGGTGAAGAATATATCTCTGCTCGACATCTAGAAGACCTCAAAGACCCCTTTGAAATATTTCGAAGTCACCATATGAGGTTTAACCCTAGCAAATGCATGTTCGGCGTAAAGGTCAAAAAATTTCTTGGATTCACGGTTAATCAGAGGGGCATCGAAGTTAACCGTGACGAGATCAGGGTTATCTTGGAGATGAAATCGTAGAGGACTTTGGAAGAGGTACGAAGGTTCACCAGGTGCGTCGTCACTTTGAAATGATTTGTCTCGCATTTGATAGATAAGTGTTTTCCCTTTTCAAGTTGATCAAAAGGAGACCACTCATGTGGGATGAGGACAATTAAAAGATGTTCCAAGAGTTGAAGGAATATCTAACCTCTCCTCCCTTGCTTTCCAAATGCACTGGCAAAGAGCTACTCTACCTGTACCTCCTTGTCTGAGCAGATGGAGTGAGTTCAATGCTAGTAAGAGAAGAGCAGGGGCAACAAAGGCATGTGTATTACGTTAGCAAGTCTCCTTTGGACTTAGAAACTAGATGCCCAAAGTTGGATAAGCTCGCCTTAACCCTAGTAATATCCGTCAGAAAGTTACAACCTTATTTTTAGGGGCATACTATTGTCATATTGACAAAACTCTTGATCCAACAAGTGTTATAGAAACCTAACATCTCGAGAAGACTAGCCGAGTGGGCATTCGAGTTAGGGGAGTTCGACATTGAATATCAACCCAAAACAATTATCAAATGGCAAGCCATAAAATATTTCGTGAAAGAATTCACCCCAAGTGAGGAAGAGGAGACCGAAGAAATGACGGGAACTTGGTGCTTATTTGGGGACGAGTCTTCTTGGAAGTAAGGATGTAAGGCAGGGATTGTGCTCATCTCATTCTCACCAAAGGGGCAAAAGGATTTGATGGTAGTATGATTCGACTTCGTAGCATCCAACAATTAAGCTAAGTATGAAACTGCTAGCAAGACTACACACTGCTCATGATTGGGAGTTGCAAATGATTCACGTCAACTGCGACTCATGTCAACTGCGACTCACATCTAATACTTAGTTAAATCAACTCTGAATACTTAGCCAAAGATGGACGGATGTAGGCATATCTTAGAGAGGTGGGAAAATAACTCAACTTTTTCGCTCAAAATTTGAAGTCAATCAAATCCCTTAGACAAGGAACACGCTAGCAGATGCATTATCTAAGTTGGCATCCATGAATGGATAAGAGTTGGTAGGGCATGTTCTAGTTGAACACTTGTCACATCGTGGCATTAGGAACAAGGAGCATATAATGGAGATCCAACACGTGCCTCTTATTTATAACTACCTCAAGATAGGAAAACTCCTGAATAATTGAATAAAGGCACGCAAGATACAACAAGAAGCTTTGAGGTATGTGCTAATCGAGGATGAACTCTGCAAGAGAGGATATAACTTCTCATACCTAAAATGTATATCGGGAGAGCAAGCTAAGCGAGTCTTAAAAGAAATTCATTCTGGAGTATGAAGGAACCGCTTGAGAGGAAGAGCATTAACACACAAGCTGCTAAGACAAGGATACCATAGGCCTACCCTCACCAAAGATGCAATAGACATAACTAAAAGGTGAGACAACTGCCAAAGAAATGCCAACTTTATTAGAGCAACTCTCGGAACTCTTAACTCTCATTCAAAGCTTGTGCCTTTTGCTCAATGAGGGGTAGACCTCATTGGACCTTTACTAATGAGTAAATGCCTAGTTAAGTTTGCCATTGTCGTCGTAGATTATTTTACCAAATGGGTAGAAGCAGATCCTTTTGCCCATATAAGCGAGCAAAAGGCTATAAA
Source organism: Tinospora cordifolia (assembly GCA_030144865.1). Classification (NCBI taxonomy): domain Eukaryota; kingdom Viridiplantae; phylum Streptophyta; class Magnoliopsida; order Ranunculales; family Menispermaceae; genus Tinospora; species Tinospora cordifolia. The sequence goes on along the minus strand of JAJIYU010017066.1, from coordinate 9,993 downwards.
GTTCATATGGCTATCGATTGTGTGTCGATTTGGGGTACCGTACACCATTATTTAGACAATGGGAAATAATTTGACACTGCGAAGTTCAAATATTTTGCTTGAAATTAGGGATATGACATTTCTTCTCTACACTAGCCCATCTGTGAGCAAATAGCCAGGTGGAAGTCGTCAACCAGATCATCAAACACACATTGAAGGTAAGGATAAAGGCCAAGAAAGGAGTTTGTGCCAAAGAACTACTAGAAGTGCTCAAGTTGTACTGGACCACAACCAAAATGACTACAAGTGAAATCCCCTTTCTTTAGCCTTTAGAATGGAAACAATAATCCTTGTGGAAATTGTAGTCTCAACACTTCAAACTGCTTACTTCAACAAGGAGTGAAACAAGGGACAACAAACTTATTTGGATCTGTTGGAGGGAAGGTGAGAATATCACAAGTATAGGTAGCGCCCTACCGAAGGAGAATGACAAATCATTAAGACTTGAAGGTTAAACCACAAAGCTTATGAGTAGGAGACTTAATACTCTGATGAGTGATGTTGAACACAAAAGAACTAGGAGCGGGAGTTAGCCCAAGCTGGGAAGTACCATATTGAGTTGTGGCAACATCTAGGCATGGAGTTTATGAATTGGAAAATATGGATGGTAGAAGACTCAGCAAACCATGGAATTCAGAGCATCTCAAGGTCTACCATCAGTAAAGCTTTAGTTGAACATATGTGCTCGAATATATTTTTATCATTTCTATAAGAGTTCCTCTTGCTTTGTCAACACATCATAAATGCATCGACATTGCTTTCAACTGTGAGATACATTGGAGTCCGAGTAAAGACATCTGCTCGGATTATTGCTAGGAAGGTCTCAAAAAGACTTGAAGTACATTGGGGTATGAGCAGAGACTTTTGCTCAAATTATGGTCAGGAAGATCATAAGCAATCCACAGTACTTTGAGGTTCAACAATGAGAATTCTATTTGGATTGTCACCTAAGTCATCATCTAAATCTGATCCTCTAACGCTCTTCCTAAAGGTGCACACCGACCTGGTCGGGTATGGGCAAGTTTTTTAGACCTGATCGGGTGAGTCAAGTTATAAAACACTCTAAGCAAAAGGTTGTGTCAAGTTTTGGGTTTGACATGTCAAACATGATATCATCCATACCCATCCAACTACTACTTTATGTATGTGTGCGCGCATGAATGTTTTTACGTATATGTAATCTACACGAGATAGATATATGAAAACTTTTACTTTATATGGGTTGCTCAAAAAGAGAATCTGCAAGACATTTGCCCAAAATGGAACTTTGTTTCGTAATTTGGAGTCTAAGTTTGAGAGGAAGGGGTGTGACCTGGAATTATAAGAAATGCCCAACCCATCAATTCCACATCTACTGATGGCGGATTAATAGGATGGGTGTTTCCCTCTTAGCATATGTCAATGTGGCATAAATTGGGTAAGTTTTGCCCCCTAATCTTTGCGTATAGTGATGAGGGATGGATTGGGTAAATTGGGTAAGATTTGGTGTTTTAATTACGTGTTAAATTTGCTTTTTCAGTTATGATTGCCTTTGTTTGTGTATTTTATTTTTCAATCATGTGTCTTTTTTGTGCCTTTGATCTTTGAGGTCTCTACAGTATGCTCTGCTAATCTCCCAATATGTAACATATTAAATTCGTACTAACAAATAGAAATCACTGGTACATATGCTAGTCAGCTTGAAATCAACAAGAATAACTAAATTTACTCTCGTTCAACTCACTCTGAATATAGTAACACTTAAAAGTCTATATTTAAACCTTGAGCTTTCAATTCAAATCCTAATCTTCCTTTCTTCTTCTCCTTTTTTTTTCTGTAATTTTTTTTTCCTTGGTACCATTTTATCTTTCTTTCTCTTGCTGAGAATGCCATACGAAACTGACAAATGACCGTTGACAGCAACATTTTATTTTATTTCTAACATACCATGATTTTAGTAGTCTTCTACATTCTCAATAGTTCATGCTCTAATAGTCTACTACATGCTCTGCTACAAGGCATGTTCTCTAGTCATTTATAAGGTATCTAAAACTACCTTGTTATAATCTTTTTATTTATTTCTTTTAATAGTTGACCAGTCCTTTGACTAGTCATCTACTTTGCGTAAGTTATTTCATTGTTGATTATCTCTTTATCTAGCCAACTAGGGGTGTAAGGCACCCGACCTATCCGACCCGAAATGGTTGGGTTTGGTCGGGTTGGGTATAACCATAAAGTAAATTGGGTCGGGTTGGATATATCCTAAAGGTTGGGTAGGGTCTAACCTCAAAAGGTCGGGTCAGACCAGACCTAAGTACTATATATATATATATGCATGAATAAATAAATAAAATTTTGAAGGACTTCTAAATAAATATTGTAACTGCCACCTAAGGTGTCACCTAAGACATGACTAGCCTACATAAGGTATAATGTGTACGATTGTCTCTCTGCCTTAATAATGCTAACAATATGGAGTGTCATTTGAACTAATGAGTCAAGAAACACACTCAATTTAGTGCTTTTGAAGAACATTTGGCAAACAGTGAAAAGTTTATTCAGACTAATTCTGATGAAACAATATAGGCCATTGAAATATTGATCACAGCTTCTTGGAAAATTAAGCTTGGTGTGAACATGTAGTGATTATTATTCATGAATAAACTTTTTAGTGGGACTGGAGATGATCACCTGCAGAATTTCTACATTCATCAAGTAGAGTTAATTCAATGAGGAAGAATGTTAGAGCCATTTGGATAGGTGCAAATACAATGGTTCTTACATGGATGATACTGAAGCAACTATAGAATTCCTTGGTCAATGTGCTATCAAGAAACTCTTTTCACTTTACATGCCTCTGGGCATTTTGTGATCATGATCATCTATTCCATTAATGTGTAATGATATGGTGTAATAAAGCACTCCGAGGTAGAATGCCACCCAGATGTAACGAATTGATGTATTTTGGTGTCTAGTGATAAACGATTGTTATGTTTTGGAATAGATGTAAAACAGTCGTGTCAACTTCGGTTTTTAAGGGGGAATGTTCTTTTGACTACAAAAACATGAAATTTAAATTTCTATCTGAGACAAACAGATACAACTAGAAGGTTAGTAGCAAAACAGAAGAAGTAGCATGGTACAAACCTAAAAAGATATGTTATGAATTTATGCTAATGAACTCATAAAACCTATAATATAATTAAAATAATATCATGATCTATTAGTCTAAAACTCAATATTCGTCTCATGAAAAGCAGTAGAATGCTTCATTATGCACAAAAATTAACATGTCAAACATTATATAGAGATTAACCTAACTTAATATAATTATATTTTAAAGAATCATACTCCAATTGGATCTTCCATTTTGATAAGATTTTCTGTAATTTTCTGTACGTCTTCAAACGACAAAGTTTGAAGAAGCTTTCTAATTTGTCTTTGGACATACCCAAATGAATTCTGAATTATTATCGGTGTTTAGTGCAGAGCCAAATTTTGATCTTTGATTATAGAAAATTGAACAAGAATAAGTAAAATGGAAAATGTCAAAAATGTTTTTGTGAATAGAACACTACTGACTCCAACTGAAGGAGCAATACTTCTCCCCCTTGATAGAATCATATTATGACTCCTTCAATTAAGTCCATATGAAGATCATTATTGGGCTAGCCATGCTCCATTGAACAAAATGTTGCTATAAAGAAATAACATTTCAAAAAGGTTAGTGTAACAAAAAATGTGAATCTATGGAAAGATACGCAAGTTGTCAAGAGATGAGATTAAAAATGAATAGATTTGAGATGTAGGAGTAGCCTCAACTGGAGATAAAATGTGAGGAAAACAACTAAGGAGTAGCCTCCTATGATTGTAGTAAACGCTGACTTAGCCTGTCATAGCATGGAGTGAATGATGTAGGTATTAGTCATGGGTAACAACGAGTATAGTTGCCATGTATTCTGTTAAAATTTGGAGTTATGGTATTAGTCACGGGGCAGGAAATTTTAGTTTGCTTTTTTGGTTTGTGTTTGAGCAATATTCTTCATTTTCTTATGTTTGAATGTTGCCGTGCAGATTTACAAATCTCAAAGGAATGCTATTCTGTGTGTTGCAGCTTGCCTCCTTTACTGGTATGTGTTCATCCTACACTAAAACTATTCTAATTCTTCCTCCAGAAACATTGGTGCCAGTGTCACCTTCGTAAGAGTCTCTGCTTGGCTTATGCAGGTGTGTATACCGTGTTTCTAAGTACCACAAGGAGATCCAGCATCTTGAAGAAATTGAGAAGAAGTACAAAGATCAGTAACTTTCCGCACTTGGAAACCCTTCTCAATGTGCTAGAACTATAAGTCATCGGATCTTTGATGTTTTACGTGTACTTTGATGAGTGCTTTTGGGTTGACGACTTGGAACAATGAAAAAGAGAATGATAATTGAATGTGAATTGCGTTCTAAGAGTTCTGTTGAGGAGAAGTAAGAGGATGATGTGTGTGACTACAACAGGATAAGTCAAAATATTTCTTGGAGCTCACATGTTATTTTATAATTGGAGGATTAAACAATCAACTTGATTAATTTTTATCGAATTCACCTTATCTTGTCCTATTCCTTAAAAATAAATAGACCCGTAGAGTGCAGGCTAGATCATGATTTACATAAAGAGTCAAGCAAAATTTTTTCCGGGTAATTATAGCAATCAAAGTTATCTTCTTTTATTCTAATTATTTTTTAAAATTTCTTGGAAAGAACTGTTGTAAGAAAATAATTACTTCATACTATTTTAAGTTAATATGGATTTACTAAAAGGGCTTTTGTATGAACCGTACTTGAACACTCTTTTCATCCACCAAAGTATATTAAAATTAATTGGCAGCAATAATAAGAGTCGACCAATCTACGGGAAATTATAGTAATCAAAGTTATCTTCGAAATTTTTTAAATTTCTGGGTAAAAACTGTTACAAGAAAATAATTACTTCCTTCATACAATTTAAATTGATATGAATTTATTAAGGCTTCTGAATGAACGTTGCTGAAACACTCTTTTTATTAAGGCTTCTGTATATTAAAACTAATTGGGAGCTGTTTTCACACCAAAAATATTCTCTTTGCATCAGATTAAATAACTTCGTTTATTTTATGTTCTGCAGAATTTTTTTTTCCCTTTTGTTAGTTGTATTGCACCGACTCTTTTTTTTTTTTTTTTTTTTTTTTTTTTTTTTTTTTTTTTTTTTTTTTTTTTTTTTTTTTTTAATTTTTGCCCCCAAGAAAGTCGCAAAAAATTCTTACAAAAAAAAAAAAAAGATTTGATTTTTATTTAAAGAATTTGAATGTGGAAAAAGATGAAAGTAATTTATACAACTGCTAATATTACTTTTCTTGTACATCAAGAAATTGAGTAATGAACAGACACTGAATCAAACTTTTAGATTTAAAATGTTTCTAAAAAGATTAAACAATAAAAAAGAACACCTCAAAGGGAAAAAAAATTGATGTCAAATAAGAAATACTCAAAATGCTTTTCAACTAAAATGGTCTAACTTTTATGAAACCTTAGCTTCTTCCTCTTAGAACTCCTTTTTTTTTTGAAACATTAAATTTCTCTCGTTCTGTAAGTTCTATCAGTTACAATTGGAAAAATCTTTTTTTTTTTTTTTCCATTAAACCACTTCTTCTTTTCCAAGAGATCTCAATTGTAAATGAGAAGGTGATTGTAAAAGATAATCTGACAATTTAAAACAAAACAAATTAATTCTCACTATACCCTTTGATGAGTTCTATAAAAACATGTACTAACAATTTCCTTTGTTTTACAACTTTTTTTTCTAACCCATTGTTAATCTTGTGTTTTGTAATTTTCAGATTTATCCCCTCCCTTTTTTCCGTTCCCCCAGTTCTCTCACATAGAGGGTAAAACGCAGAGCTATTTTCAAAGGGTTTTATTTTTTTAATATATATAAAGTTCTCTCAAGTGGAAGCTTGCACTGTACTTTTGGGTCCCCTTATCTTCTCTTTTTTTTAAGAAAAAAAAAACAAAAAAACCAAAAAATCCAAATCTGACGTGGTCAACTTCATCCAAATTTGAACTGGCGACTGTTTGAGATGAAAATATAATTAGGTCTCCTGTTAAAATTATCTCATCATAATCGCCGATTTGGACATTTAATGAAAGAGATTTATTAAGTCACTGGGTTTGAATTCTAAGGCTGTGAAGGCATTTTAATGTTGATTGAAGTGATTATAAGATTTTCTATTTTTACTACTGTTTTTATCGTTTTTCACCTTGGTTTTATCAATATAGCTAAAAGAAAAATCATTTGATGAAAACTGGCATCCATATGCTTACACGTGCAGAGTATCTTATTTATGAAAATAACTATTGACAGTTCCAATTTTTGAATATTCTAACCTTGGTTTTTTCACCACACTTAAAAATAATAATAATAAAATAGAATTCGTATTCTTTGAAATTTTCCAAAAATGACTTAAATCGTTTAAAGATGAATGTTAAAGAAATAAACATATAAAAAAGTAGGGAGGAAAATAAAATGGAGAAAGATGAAGAAAATAATGGGTGTGAATAAGTTTATTAAATGCATGGTAGAAAAATGGTAAAGTTAGAATTGGACATATCAAACGTGTTTTGGTTGAGTTATTATTTTTATTTATTTTTTGAAGTAGGCGGGTATGGTAAAGATAAGATGTATTAGTGGGGTATATCTAGAAGCTTTCTTCATTCATTAAACGTGTAATAGTAATAATTGTTATATTTTAAAAGGGTTGAAAGAATATCTACCACAAATGTTCGTCGTTGGGAAACAATTAAATGCTTTGAAATTGTTAAGTTTGAAACGCAACTCCTATCCACTCTTTAGTCTTGCCTCAAACAGTGAATGCCAAATGGGTCTCCCATAGAAAAATTCATTGATCCAAGCTGCGTGCAGATTTCCCATGAATATTTAAAAATAAGGTGTGACATATAAAATTTATTTTAAATATTAAATATTATAATATACACTTATAATTATTAAATAAATAGACATATATCTTGAAATATATATCACTTTTTAAGTTTGATGGTGTTAATGTACATATGTTATAGTATTTAATGTTTACAATAAAATTTATACGATATTTTTCCATATTTTACATATAAACCAAATATTTTATATTCTGAAAGCTCAATTATTGGACATATAGTATCTAAGCTTTACAAGTCATAAACTCGTACCTTGTGCCATTTAAGTGTGAAGGGTGGTTTTATAGTTTTTCTATAACTTAATTTTAACATTGTAGTAGGTGAATGCTTCCTCTAAGGTGTTATCTTTCTTATTAAAAAATAAATATAGTTGTTAGTGGAAGGAGGCGATGGGTACCAAGAAGAACTGGAAATTATATATTAATAAAAACTATTTGCATTAATGCCCAAAAATGGTAAATTCATGTCCCGAAAACTAGAAGAGAAGCTCGAGAGAGTAACAGAAGCAAGATGAAAAGCGAAAGAAAAAGAAGATTTATCCGAAAAAAACAGAAGGAGATATTCCTAAAATGCTTCACTTTGCAATGACTTCTTTAATATTGTAGCCTCCAGCTGGAAGGGGGTGGAATCACTACAAAGACTCATATTTTTATTCTATTCAAGAGATCTCTTTTGCTTCCTCTGCTGAACTTGATATAGGATAGGCAACTCGTTCTACTGGTCTGATAAAACCTTCATCATCTACCACAGCCCACCTAATAATACCTGCAGAAAGAGATATATCTAAGTTCAGATGGCTAAACAACAAAGCGTCCATGATCCCTCTACCTGATTTTCCAATATGCTGAAAGGAGGAGGAAGAACAATGGATTTTTTATTTTTTTGGGAGCTATCCAAAACAATCAGGGAACTAGTTAGAACAGTAATTTTTGTGGGAAACTTGATAAGGACGTACCTTAGCGTCCTTGAATACTTTTTGCTGCCTTGCCTTTCGTATACATTAAAGTCAAAAAAGGCTGGCTACCCAGGATCTTTGCTACAAGAGATTCTAGATTTGACCAAATTAAACTATATAATGAAAAAAAAAAACAAACAAACTATATGCATCTGGAAAAATCACGTTCAAACAAAAGATGGTATGAAGTTTCAGTTTTTTTAAACATAAGATGATATGAAGGAATGATAAGTGAGGGATACTGATACTATTGTCTGACAACATTACATTGTAATGCAAAAGATAAATTATAGAAATAGGCCGTTAGATTTTTTTTTTTCAAAATTGTCAAAAAATGTAACAGACTAAAATCTTAAAGCTTTGAATACCATCAAATTACTTTTTTCTCCAATTTTATAATGCAATCTTAAAAAAATTAACATGCCAGATAAAGTTTATGTACTCCTTATTTCTACATTAACGACACCTTTTAATCTTGATAAAAGTTAAAGTCGTAATATAATAAATTCTGTGTATATATATGTATATTTTTTTTCTTTTTTCTTTTTTTTTGATAGTGACAAGTACAATTAAGAAATCCTCATCTAATTAAGAATAAAGATTCACCTCTTGGGACTCTACTTAATAAAAGAAATGAATTAATTATATTATTGATTGATAAACTTACAATGAATATAAATAGACAAATTCTTAAGAATATAAAAAGAAACTACAAAATAGAAATATAAAATACAGTGGAAGCAAAAGCATTGGTTGTGACAAAAGTAAATTGAAAGAGAAGCAAATGCAGTAATAGCGCATAAAAAAAAGGAAACATGGCAGCAATTAATGGTATCATGGTAGAGGAATGCTTGAGCAATAGCACAAATGAACATATAACAATCGTAAATGACATTGAACAGACGTAAATGACATACAATAATCACAATAGCATAAAACAACAATGAAGGGCATAAAAACAATGGTGAATGGGATCAGCAGAACAAACGAAACAGTAGCAGGGATGAGCACCACCAGGGGTTACACAAAGGTGAGTAATGTCGTTGGACAAAGACATTATAACTTGCTGCTACATCTCGTTTACCACTCTTGCAGCACATCCCACAGTGTGTGTGTGTATATATATATATATATATATATATATATATATATATACATTGTTGGATGTAGCAGCAAGTTATGCAACAGAGGACCAGAGGACCAGAAGCAGCAATGTCAGACGAGCAGTAGTTGGGACACTGAGACTAGAATAAAGGAGTAGCAAGTAATAGAGATATTTGAAATTAAAGATATGGTGCCACAATGATGGAGGTGGCGGTGGCATTACCATTTTGGCAACAGCGGGGAGGGCCAAGCAGTGACAGCTTTGGAGAGTGTGAGCAATAACAAGGTCGATAATGAATAGCAGCAGCACGAATGGCGGCGGTGGAGATTGATGACCATCGGCTGTGGTGTGGGTGGTGATGTGCATCAACAACGGATTTGAGTGTGGGGAGCAGCAAGATACAGAAGGATGTGCCTAATGGTGAGCAACAAACAAAGAAGAGTGAGCAACAATAGCAAGTAGAGGGCCAAAGCAGTGGTTGTAAATGGTGATGCAGATGTAGATGGCTGGAAACAACAACATTTGCAGATCAACTCCAGCACCAACAACAGGTGCAACGGTGTTGGTAATGAGCAACAGCGGGTTGAGCAAGCAAATGTAGCAAGACATTACAAAGGGAGAGTGACACAGTCACGAATAGAGGTGATGGTGAAGATCTTAGAGAAGATAAAGTGGCCGCCAATGGTTTTTCGGTAGGCCAACACTGGCCAACTAAGCCAAAAACTAAAAGAGAATATTCAAACACTCTTTGGTAACATGATAAAAGAAATGTATTAATTATATTATTGTTATAAATAATTTTATTGAATGTCTTTGTAACCACTCACCATTTAATATTCTTTAACCCCTAAATTGTAATAGCCATTTAATATTATATCATGTAACCTATGGACATTTATATCTTTGTAACCACCATTATATTTATGTGTTGTAAATT
>JAJIYU010017065.1:0-11855 GCA_030144865.1 Tinospora cordifolia | reverse complement strand
GGGTCACTAAATGATGATTTAGAGTTCTCTTAATTTGGCCCTAAAATGAGGCTAGATTCGTTCTGTACTCAAATTTCACTGAAAGGGTAATAGTTCTTATTTCATTGAGTATAGAGTTTCCAGGATATTACAATATGGGACTTCCTTGGGAAGTTCTTAGGCATCTAGGGCAGCTCTTAATGTTTGAGCAAGTTTCCAAACGTCTAGAGTGTGAAAAAGGTAAGTGAGCTCATGTATCGCCAATCTTGCCTATTTTCTTATGGCACCAAGGAATATTCTCTAGCATCTTTTTTTAATTCAAATTTAGAGAATATCTTCATTCTAGAACCCTTCTAAATCTATTTTGGATGTCCCATAGTGAGAGAGAATATTCTCTTAGTTCTCTTTTAGTTTTCTTGCTTGCTCATCACACAAGGCAAACAAGGTGTGTTTTCTTTCCTTCTCTTTTGGACGTCCAGCTTAGTGAGCATAGTATCATAACATGAGAGAGACCATATCATAGTTTTAGATTCTAATCTAGGTTCTAGGAAACTTCCTAATTTGAGTTGGACCCATAAATGGCACAACAAGTGGGCATATCCCCCAGATTTGGCGCTATGGCTAGATTTCCCTTATGCATTTTCTATTTTTGTTTCTTGTATAGGCGTGATTATAACACCCAAACCCCGGTATCTTTAAGCATTGGACATGTCCACCATTCTCTTGACAGTGGACTAAACTAAACAGCAGGTCGAGCCAGTGTTACATTTACATGTGACACACACTTGACTTTCTTTCTACTTCAATTATTTCATGCCTTGATTGTATTTAACAGAACATAACTTAAATTTAAGAATTTAATAAGGCAATAGTATAGGAAATAACTGAAATTCATAAACTAATTAATTTAATAAAATTGAGTATATAATTTGATCTTGAAGAAAAACTGTTACAGCAGAAGATGAAAAACTTGGGCAACATGCCTTTACATAGAAATTAAAAACTTTTTAAATAAAAGAACCTAACTAATTTTCATGGTCTTCATACAAATCATTTACCTGAAAAATAGAAGGAAGGGGTGAGCACATAGCCCAGTGAATCTTTTTAAACATCTAAATTATTATTTCAATTCAAACAAACCAAGCATATCAAACACTTTTGTACATTAGGCGATTCAAACAAATTTCTTGTTTATGGTTGACATTCAGACCGAAAGAGTTTAATCTCTATGTTCCACATTGTAGGGAGAGAGAATGACAAACGAAAACTCAAACCCCAATATCTATGAATTGGAAACCCAGTTCAAAAGCGTCAATGGTAAATCAGCAAGCCAGGTCGGGGGGTGGAACACACACGATGACACTATGCAATCCATCATCGCGCCGGTACGTGGATTAAATCATTATTTAATCTTTTCCTAGTGATAAAACACACAATATCGGATTAAACCATCAATGCAACATATAAAAAACATGAATCATTAAATATTTATTCATGGCACAATTCATGTATAACATGCATCAATATTCTTAATTTCCAAACATGCCTAACATGTATATTCATGGCACATGAAATAAATAAAGCATGCATATTAAAACATATATTCAATCAATCATCTTCAAAACATTATCACACATGCAAGACTTATTCAAATTAAAATAAAGAAATAGAAGTTAGAAGTCACTTCCACCTTAAATACGTCTCTTCTGCACACATCTGAAATCTAGCAGAGTTTTGTTACTTCAAGGCTTCCAATCACTCAAGAACTCTCAAGAACACTCAAGAATACTCAAGAATAGTTCAAGATTAGTCAAGAGCTGAGGGGATTGCCAAGAAGAAGGCTAGAGAGAGTCAAGAGGGACTAGCATGCTCTTGATTTGGGATGAACACAATGTGAGCATTAGGGGTCCTTTATATAGAGTTCAAAATAGTGTAGAATGGTAAGTTTTTTGTGTTCTCCTTGTAGGAAACTTGCTAATTATTCAAAATTTCATGCCCCCCAAACATAGAAAATAGCAAGTGCATTGGGATAATTTTTGGAATTTAGAAACCAAATTTTCAAAAGTTTTTGGATTTTTTTCGAATTTATTCGAATTTTTTTCGAATTTTCTCAGTTAATTTCTCGTTTAATCTTGGAGCATTTAATTTGGCATGTTGATAATCTTCGATCGCAGCATCAGATCGCAATCAAGATTTTTGGATTTGCTATGGATTGTCGGATCGTTCTCGATCGTAGCACAGATTAGGCGCCTTCGATCCTGTTCATTAGTTAAGCCTCGATTGTAGCACGGACGTTCGCGATCAACGAAATCGATGTGGTCCATTAATCAGCCTCGAACGCAGTACTGAATCGCGATCGAGATTAACGAACTCGATGTGGACCGTTGATCAACCTCGAGCGCAGTACTAAATCGCGATCGAGATCATCGAATTCTTGGTGGACCATTGATCAACCTCGAGCGTAGCACTGCATCGCGATTTTAAAAATACGGCTTTGATCTTCACCATTGGATGGTCCTCAAGTGCAGCATCACATCTTGAACACTGATCCGGGCCGCACGATTATCCTCCAGTGAAGTGTCATTCGCGATCAAACAATCGAATCTGAACCGTTAGATGAGGCAGATCGTTTTTGGGCCGTTCCATTTCAGTGATTCGGTGCTCTTGGGCGCTGTTTTGGGCTTCGATTTCATTTGTTAGATTTTGCTGATTTGTTTTAGACTGTTGGATGCAGTTTCTAATTACCAATTTGCTTTCTAATAATGTTATTATTTGAGTTTTGCTAATTAGACACTTTCTAATTGATGAAAACTTGGTTTTATTGCACAAATCATTCTATTTTATGGACTTACTAATATTTTTCCGTTTCTAATTATTTAATATTGTATTTATTAGATATTTTTCTATTTCTTTAATATCTTTAATGCCAATAATTAAATAATCTCCATTTTTCATTTCCATATATTTTTATTTATTTCATGTTCTATTTTCAGATAATCATTTATGTAATTATAAATTGATACTTATATAATATTATACTTATTTTAGATAAACATACAACATTTTTTTATTAAATAAAAATGTTATAAATTTATACATATTAATCTTTATACATTCAATTATTTATTTATTTCTATACTATGATATTATTTTAGCACCCACATATTATTAATACTTATATCATATAATAATAATAATAATAATAATATTATTATTATTATTATTATTATTATTATTTTTACCACCATATCAAATATTTTTAAATACTTGTCTTAATCTAATATTCGCCTTTCATATTCACATATATCCGTGATTATTATTAATTCTCGGATAGCAAGGTTTTCCAATTAAATTAATTTAATTAATTTCATACTTTAAAGTATACACAATTCATCTTTAAAAACGTTATAAATTTCTCAAAGTCGAATTACTTTATTTAATTTCGTTTATTGAATTTTGTACAAATCTTTGGGGTATTACAGTGATGGCTAGGGTTGTGAGTGAGCATAAATTTTGATTTCAAACCTTTCTAATTAGGTTGATTCACATGTGTGAACACACACATGTGCATGGGTGGACCGGTTTTGCTTAGGTGAGGCATAGAGCACATGATCACTAGGTTGGTGCATAAAATCAATCTTCATGGGTTTCCAAATCTTAGATGGGATGTCCCAAATGTGTGGTGTACTGAATCACTTGTGTGGTATATTTGATCATGATTTATGGAATCAAATATAGGAAGACGTCCCATGGTGGTTGAGTAGGGTGGGGTGCACCTGATCATGGCGTTCCACCCATATGACTTGCACATGCTTTGGGTGGCCATGCCTTCATAGGTTCACAACGAATTTAATAAAATTTAATATCTCCCTAACCACTAGAAATTTAGGTGTACAACCTATAGTTTTAGAACCACATGATCAAGACACAAATTTTTAAGTTATAGTTTGAACCAAGGCATTTTTCCTTAGAAACCTTTCTTGTTTAGAGCCCACTAAGAATACTTTACCCGAATCTTGGCCAATTGTCTCAATTTTTGGATATGTCATGTGTCTTCTTAGTTTATGTCATCCCAGGAAATTTTGAATCCTTGAAGTATCCTAAATTTCATTTCTTCCTAATTTAAACCTCTGAAGGTGTTTTGGCAAAATGAGAGCTCTAATCTTAACCAATTGAGCTAATTTTTGGATATGTTGTTCAATTGGCCGGTTCAAGTCACTTTGCTTCATTTCAAGTGATTCTGGATTCTTAAAGGTCTCTAACGAGAGTTTTAGAACCTACCAAATTTAGCCCTAAAACAAGTTCAATTTCATTTTACACCCAAATTTCACTAAATAGACCTTAAATTTCGTTTCACTTGTTTTTTAGTTTTCAAGGTATTACACCTGCACAAACACTAAAGAACCTTCCCCAGACATCATTTTTTCATAAAAATGCTATAAACAATGCTTAACAATGCTCAAATGCAATAAAGCATGTAATTCCTATTATGAATGCTCATGCCGCTAATCATGCACAAATGAATTTGATTTCCAACTAAACTTCTATAAAATGTGTATAAACAACCCATAATAATATTAATCTATTATGCAATTAACAAATACCATTATCACTTTAAACTAAATTAAAAGGTTTTATCATATATAATTTGATAGATGGAACATGAAATTCCCAAACAAAATTTCCTTAATTTCATTTTTTCTTTTTCTTTTTTTTGGAAAGTGTTGATAGTTGCTTACAAATCAAAGATAATTTCATGGAAAGAAAAATCTTTGTACAAAGGAAGATGTGATGCATGCCTGAAAGGTATTGAATGAATTCCTCACCCATTCTATATTGGTGCATTGTTTATGATTATTTATATTTATGGTGTTCTTAATGTTATGTGTTTTTGCATTATTTGTAAAATGCTTTAATAGTATTCTAAAAGGTACTCGAATGTACCCCTTTACATCATTAGGCAACTAACCTGTTATAGAACTATTGTGTGGTTGCTAGGCAAGAAGAAACAAAGAAAACAATTTCACAAGGACAAGTTTATCCTAAATATGTTGTTAAAAAGATGAAAAAATTGGCAGCTAAGGTGGGAGGTCCTACAGTCACATGGATTGATTGTCAACTTAAGACAATTGAGCTTGTTACAAGCGTTCAGAATGTTCGATTACATAAGGGAGGAGACAATCAAGTGTTTTAAGCTACTTCAACATTTTTGTAGTTGTAGCAAATGACAATGTTATAGAATCTCATGTTCATATGTACAAACCGTATGTCGTTATATTGTTCTTGACTGTGATGCATATACTAAAGATTGGTATCACCTTGATAAGTATATCAAATGTTATGAGTTACAATTTCACCTAATTTCACATGAATTGTATTGGCCTCCATTGACCATTAGACTTAAAGTCATGCCTAACATTGGTTGTGTTCATAAAAAAAAAAACTGGCCAAGGATATCATGTATAATGAATGACATGGATATAAGGGAGTCATCCTATAGTTCATTGCATGTGTATAGAACATTGGTTATGGTCTCATCGTGTAACCGTGGTAAGCTACCGCTATAACCAGTGGGCATCTATTGCACTACCACGGTAGTGTACCACAATAATCTATGAACACTGTAGGGGTTCATGCCATTATTGCATTAACCAGAGGTTGGTCTTGTGT
This sequence comes from Tinospora cordifolia, assembly GCA_030144865.1. Classification (NCBI taxonomy): domain Eukaryota; kingdom Viridiplantae; phylum Streptophyta; class Magnoliopsida; order Ranunculales; family Menispermaceae; genus Tinospora; species Tinospora cordifolia. The sequence continues at coordinate 6,206 of JAJIYU010017065.1, read as the reverse complement.
GTATCGTGCATTAACCAAAGGAAAGTCTCGTGTGTGTAGTGCACTACCATGGTAGGCTACCATAGTAGTCACATGATTCCTAGAAAAACTACACTTTTATGCATGCCCTTCTGTTCGTCGTTCCCTCTTGTGCATGGCACTTCAATACACTAAACTTAAGATTCAAAAACGCGAATCACATTGAGTAGCAGAAACTTATACCTTGTTCCCACTTTTCATTTCCTTTGCTCACCTCGAAAGAATGCCTTGGATGCTTCTAGGGTTCTATTATGTTGTAGGGAATGCGTATCAATTTAGATAGTGCAAGACAATGATTGAAAACATGGCTTCTATGTGAAAACTAGCGTGTTACTTGTGTATGTTTGTTTGGAACAACATTACACTTGAATCCTTCACTGCTTGTGCAATTGTTTTCTCCAATCTTGCTTGTGGGACAGTTAGAAGATAATGGAATGGGGTAAATCCAACTTAGAACACATGTGGAAGGAGGAAAAGGTAGACTAGAGGCAACTAGTTTTAGTTTATGGGAGTAGGTGCATGATTGTAGGGTAAAATGATGAGAATTAGGGTTTTTGCACAGCATTTGACATATATATTCAGATGCATTAGCGCGGTAGCAAAATACTCTACGACAATGACTAGAATTTCATCAAATTTTGGTTTTGCTCACATTACTACGATAGCCAAAGTCACTACCACGGTAACCAGAACAATGCACAAATTTGGGGGATTACAACTTACCTCCCTTAAAAGAATTTCATCCTCATAATTAACAAAGTAACTCACTTGTATGATATTGTCCATTTAGATGCTTTTGGTGAAAAAGTTTGGGCACTTCTTTCGTATTTTGCTCTCCAATTCCTAGGTTGCTTTTTTCCAAGTAATTATGTTACCACAGAACCTTGACCAAAGGAATGTCTTTGATTATGAGACTTTGCACCTACGATCCAATATCCTGATCGCTGGCTCCTTGTAAGTCGCATCATTTTGAACATCAATTTCCTCCTAGTGTATGATGTGAGAGGGGTCTGATTAACACTTCCATAGCATCGATACATAAAATACATTTCGATTGAGGACGTTCTATTCGTAAATCCAGCTCGAAGGCACACTTGCCAACTTGTTTAAGCGCTTCAAATGGGCCAATGAATCTCAGTGATAGCTTTTCCTTATACCTAAATCACTTAATGCCCTTTTGAGGGTTGATCCTCAGAAATACTCTATCACCTGTCTGAAATTCTAGAGGTCTCATCTCTTGACATAACTTTTATGTCTGCTCTATGTTGTGACCAATCTCTTCAGGATCTGCTTGACTTGATCATTAATTTTCTGCACCAGGTCTAGCCATGTAAGCACATTGTTGGGATCACTACAAGTGTACACGATCACAGTAGTAGTACATGGTAAGAAATCGAATATCGTTCTTTGGGAACAGTAAATGGTTAATAATCCTAAATCCCAATCTACTTTAGTATCAATTTTGTTAAGGCCAGAAATTAAGTGGAAATTTTTTAAACTGTAAATTAAATAAAACAACAAGCAAATACTAGATTTGAAAATAATGTCAATGAGGTTTCTAGGATTGTAAAATCTCATGTAATCCCCCTTAATTCCTATTTTAATTAATCTAATTCGTAACTTTGTAAATTATAACACCTTTACTAAAACCTCTTCTGAGACACCTTAATAACTATTAATCAAATTTCCTAATATATCCTCTTGAGGCATATAGTCAATAGCTTAATACATTAAAATCCTAATGCATGTGCAACCTCTTAAAAAATCAACAACCTTCCTGTTCAATTGATCTTTCTAGGTCCATACTTTGATTATTCAACCATTAAACCTCTCTTCCAAGTTAGCTTAACAATCTGGGATCATTCTATTAATGGCCAGTAAATAGAAAAGCATTAAGAACACAAAATAGAAAACATAACATCAAACTTGATTAATTAAAAATCAGAATTAAGGATTCCTACAATTGAAATCACATCCTAAAAATTAAAATGACTTAGCTGAACATATTTTACAGATTACAAATCAAAGAATTAAACAATAGAAGATCATACTATGAACTTGATCTTTGCCTTCGCATTCTATTCCGTTTTTTGCTCTCTTTCTCCTTGGTAGTCAAACACCAACATCTGAATAATAATAAACCCCAATACACTCTCTTATTTATATAGGTCCCTTAAAAACTTGTAAAACACAAAATAAAAAACCTAAACACCTAACTTAATTGCACTATCGCGGTCATGCATTGCGGTAGAATTAATGCGCCAACATTTTTAAATTCTTCACATGTCTTGTGTTAATCACACTACTGCAATCTTGTACTGCGGTAATCATTCTATGCATGATATTTCTCTTTGGTTAATGCGGTAATCCACTGCAATAATGGCTTCTTGCAATCCCCCAAGTTCTAGACACTGCAGTAATGGTCCATGGTATGTTCATATTCTAGTTACCACGGTCATCTGTTTTTGCCAATTAATTTTCTGCACCAGGTCTAGCCATTTGCCTAGTTTTTTTGCTATGTTCATATTCTAGTTACCACGGTCATCTGTTTTTTTTATTGCTGTAATCAATTGGTTCTCGCCATTTTAGGTCTTCTCAATCTTATTTCTTCAATGTACTTATTCCCACTCAACCTGAACCTACATAAACCACTAAGATCTTTTCTTCAACATTAAATCATAAGTATAAATGCATAAAAGCCATATTGAAATTCTCTAAAAGAAATAAATAACTTGGAATGCTCATATCCCTATATATAAATAAATATGTATTATTTGTTATCTAAATCCATGCAAAACATATGCAAAATACATATAATATATTAGTACGCAATGCAACTAACACACATGGTTTTCAAAGTCGGCCCAGCATGATGTTAATCTGTAGGGTCTGCCATATAGAGCTTCGTATGGGGCCAATCGTATATTTGCCTGATAATTGTTATTACAAGCGAATTCAGCCAAGTGCAAGTATTTCCTCCAATTTCCTTTGAAACCAAGAACACAAGCTCTCAACATATCTTCCAGTACTTGTATGACACTTTCAAACTATCCATCTATTTGAGGATGAAAATTAGTGCTCATGGTGAGTCTATTACCTAGTTCTTTCTACAAGCTTTACCAAAATGAGATGTGAATCTGAAATCTCTATCTGACATCATAGTCTTGGGCATACCATGTAGCCTCACTATTTCCTTGACGTAGAGTTTTCTAAGTTTCCTAATTGGATCTATGGATCATATGGACACAAAATGAGCCACTTCTGTGAGACGATGTACAATCACCTGTACAATATCTTCTCCCTTATGGTTTCTAGGTAAACTGCTAATGAAGTCCATGTCGATGCTATCTCACTTCTACTCTGGGATTGGGAGTAGCTGTAACATCCCAGTATGCTTTCAATGTTCTGCCTTTACCTATTGGCAGGTTAGGCATTCAGAAATATACTTGGCTATGTCTCTTTTCATACCTCTTCACCAATAGCTCTTCTTGAGGTTCTAGTACTGTAATACCTCAAAATTTTGACAATAATTAAAAATAAAATAAAATAATTCAAATAAAATAAACCTTGAGAAAATCATGAAATTTATGATTTAAAACATGTACAAATTGATGTATGAAGGACTCAACGAATTGGAACAAAAATCAAAACAATACACAAAATTCTTCCTTGACTACCATGGTAATGGTATGGACTACCGAGGTAATAGTATGGACTACCGAGGTAATAGTATGGACTACAACGATAGTACCTCATGTACACAAAAAACAGAAAATGGAAAGTGCCCAAACCACCATGATAATGTAAAGGACTGCCACGGTAATTCAAATGACTACCAGGTAATGAACCTGATCACTACGGTAATGCAACTAATTCCTGTGCGAAAATTTTTAAAAACTTGCCAAATTACTCTAGGAAGCTCCCTAAACGAATTAAAAACTTCTAAACAAATGCATGCCATTGTTTGGACATGGGGAACAAGCCAATAAGGGTTTTAGAAGGTTTTCTACAATGAAAATGCCCCAAACTTGCCAATTCATGCTCATTAGGACTCTATCTAAACGCATGTTTGGGCACTCATTCTCTTCATCCCAACAAGAATAAGAAAATTCTCTTTTTGCTCTCCTCACCTCCCTTTTGGCATATCTTTCATTCTTCAGGTGTTTTAAACAACTATTAGAGTAGTAGGAAGGTGGAGAAACAAAATTCTGCACAAATTTTGTGCTAGAAGTTGCGAAAGTTCAACAGAGGTTCAAGGAGCTTAGAATCTCAAGATCAATGGATTAAGTGATTGAGGTGGAGATGATTTTTGGTTTTAATTTATTATTTTGATTTAAATAATACTTGCATGTGTGATATGCTTTAAATATCTATAATTCACCATTATACTTGCCATGGAGAACATGCATGCTTAGGCTTACATGAATACAGATGCATGATCTGTGATGTTATGTATGATATTACCATGTTTACATGTTTAATTCATGTTTATATCTAGTTTTACATACATGAATGTTATGTTTTACACTTAACAAAAGATTAATTAAGATTCTAACCACGTACCGGCTCGAAGAAAGATTCTTCATGTGTGTTTCAGCCATAGACTTGGCATACCAAACCTTTGATTCGGAATTGAGCATCAGGATTGACCGTAGAGTGAACTAGGCTTCCAGAGTGATCCCGCTTCACTAGTAAGGGTTTGAGTTTTTGGAGTGATTTCTCTCCCTAAACTTGGAACATAGAGGGTGAACCCCTTTTGGTCTTAACTACAACTATGAACAATGAACAATTTGAATCATGTAATATTTGAAAGTGCTTGACCTATATGTCTTATTTGTTAAAAGAATGATTTAAATATTGGAATGATACTAGGCTTTATAATCTCTTTCTCTCTCTTTTTTTTTTTCTAATCCTTCAGGAAATTGATAAATCAATGCTACATAAGAGTCACTTAGAATATTTTCTTTAGATTTTAGTACATTATAGGGCATGTTGACACAATCTACTTTGTTCAAGTTTTGAAATTATTTCACTGTAATAGACACGAAAGCTATGTACCCTTTCAATTTTGAATTCATTAATGACATTGATTTATTTTATTTAAATATTTCTCAATATTTTAACTTTATGAAACATGTGCATGAGTTAATGTTACTTAGGAAGTCCCAAGAATTTGGAAAGAAAAAGGAAAGAAATTAATGTGACACAAAGTACCGCCTCCCGAGTGGCCCAAGGAAAGAGAAAAATATATTGTCAGATGACGTGGACCAAGGGACGGGAGGTAGGGTGTTACAAGTACGTCCTGTTGCCACTTAGATGCATTGTATATTTTGTTATATGAGCTTCATCCAACATAGCCCTTCTACTCTACCCACTCTCTGGTACACAGATTTTGTTCCCTAGTCTCAATGTGCCCTTGGCATCGATCATGAAATCAGGATGCTTGCCTATCTAACACCTTTCGTTACGTCGGTGATCCATTTATCATGTTTTTGTTCGTCTTTATCTGATGTAAGAAATTCGGTTGACAAGTCATAGAAAACAGGCACACTTGTTCCCTTCTGAGGTAATACCCAAGTTATAATCATTGATTAATTGGTAAATCTACCCTTTTCCTCATCCTTTTTTATTAAATTTCTTGCTAAGAGCATCAATGACTGCATTAGCATTTTCTGGATGGTAGTGTAGTTGAAAGTCATAGTTCTTTAGGAACTTCATCCATCTTTATTGTCTAAGGATTAGTTCTTTTTGGGCGTAGATTTACTTTAGGCTTTTATAATTAGAGAATAAGTCAAATTCTTCTCCATAAAAATAATGCCTCCAAATCTTTAGTGCGAACGTAATCGCACCCAACTCCAAATTATGTGTAGGGTAATTTTGTTCATGCATCTTCAACTGCCATGAAGCATATGCAATGACCTTTTCCTCTTGTATCAGCACAACAATGTAACATCCCAACCCCCACATCTTTAAGTATTGGACATGACCACCATTCTCTTAACGGTGAATTTGTAATAAATCAAATTTTTATAACGCGTACACGTCGAAAATAAATTCTTAAATATATTAAATAAAATTAAAAATGTTCGAAAACATGATTTAAATATTTGTTATAATATTTATAATTAATAAAATAAATTACATTGGTTATTTTTAATATTGAGATTTTTCAACGCGTAAATAGTGAA
>JAJIYU010017064.1:0-11878 GCA_030144865.1 Tinospora cordifolia | reverse complement strand
GTTGTTTTGAAACCTCGCCGAAGAGGTTGTTGGTATTTGCTGCGCATTTTATCTTTGTATTTGACTGAACTGGGCATGTGCCCCTTTTCTTTCCCTTTGTTTTAAACATTTAAATATGTCTAGATGCTTGAGATTTCCTTGGAGACTTTTAAATTGTTTAAATTTGAACTCGATGTCTTTATTTCATTTAAAATAGCACCTATCCATTTTGTTTATTTAGAAGTTTATAAAAAAAAAAAAAAAAAAAATTGGTGCCTATTTAAATGAATTTCATTTTTTGAAAGAGATAGAAAGAAAGAGAAACATAATCTGAGAATAGATCTGATAAATGATTTTAGTAGCGCTCCAGCTCTCGACGGACGACACGACGGCGGCTTCCCAGTCGAGCGGGCGCACCTTCTGAGCGAGCGCGGCCCGAGGGAACCCGCGGGAGGGCCAGGGTGTTACAAGTTGTGCTCTTGAAGACAAGGCACAATTTAAGTTTTGGGGTGTGTATTGAAGAAATATCTTCTTCAATTTCTGGTTATGGTTCCCTTATATATATATATATATCATTCGCTTTTGAACTGCATATATATGGGCATGGCACACAATCATTTATTCATTTACTTTATTATTGAAATTCTTTCCGTACATGATATCACCATTATTTATCTATTTAGTGTTGATTCATGAGCATATTAGCCTTAGGACATAAGCATTTAGAACATATATGAGTCAGTTAGGCTAAATCCATGCAATATTTTTAAAAATTTTCACTAAGTGACCAATAAGACCAAAAATTCCTCGATGAGGTAAAGAACTAGGGTCCTTTCAAACTGTATGTGTGTTTGGTTTGTCTAAAATTTGACTTTCACAGAATTCTTTAATCTTAGGTAAATTGAGAATTCAAAAACTGAGGAAAGTGAGGAGTGGAAACCAAAACACAAGTGAAGAAAATTTCTCACAAACTCTTGAAATAATCAAATTTATTTTGAACACTACTTAGGAATGATGCTAAGAGGAAAGTGATAAAGGCCCTCATTGTTTGAGTAAAAATAGCTTAATAGCTAGTCCGAGCACTTAAAGTGATTCGTAGCCAATTCTGAGCCTTGAAACCTGTTTTCTTGTTATGAATCTAAATAATATACACACACATATTTATATATATATATAAACATTCTATCTTATTATGTATGTTTTGAACCTATTTGTAGGCACTCATGGTTATAATAATGATTATTCTGACGATGTGAAAGAAGGAGGGGATTCTGACATTGTGATATATATGTTTGCAGTTTTGTTTATATTATTGTTTAAGAAAAAAAAAGAAAGAAGTTATACATTTATCTAGTATTTTAGTATTATCATTAAAAGCAGGGATTCCTACTTCTACAAAGGTGTATATATGGGTTCCAATTGAAGTACACATGATTGAATAAGTTTAAAAATAAGGTTGAAGGTATGAACAAAAAAAAATAAAGGAGTATACGATGAAGATCACACTATAATGAGAAAATCAAACAAAGAAGGTTATTGTTACTGTTATGAGTGTGCATTTGAGTCAGAATGAAAATCCTATCACACTTATACCTTGAGCCATGCCACGTTACAACCTAAAAGACAGACCACTGATCCTAACTAGAGTTTGACCTGAGTGGAGGATAGATAGAAGAAAGCATTGGGACGGTTTGTATGCTTAGGTATTAGGAGAGGATTTCTATGAGTGTGATGGTGACTACAAATCACTTACAAAATCTAGGAGGATTGAGATACCGATAGATAAGAAAGTGAAGTTGAGGAAGAACGGAGGGTGGACTAAAAATCTAAAAACCCAAAATGGCCTTAGGGACGTGTCAATGAATCACAAACTATAGGAATGGAAGATTGAGGTTACAATGATGAGTAAAATGAATTTAATTATATATGGTATGGTTGTTTAAGTTCTAGAAGTAAGTCATTATTCTGGGACAAACAATAGCTTAAGTTTGGGGGTATTTGTTAGTTACATGTCATGTTAACATTATTATACGTACTTAGCATATGTTTTGCATGGGTTTTGTAGGAAATAGGACATATTTGTTTATAATTAGGTGCATGAGCATTTATATTAAGATTGAATTTTTTTCAACATTTAAAGAATTTTAATATAGTTTTCATGCGTTTTTACTTGTGATATAATGCTTGAGAAAGGTTCCTAGCGATTTATGCAGGTACAGGTTAAGTGGGTGAAGATATTCAGGCCAATATAGAGGAAAGAAAGATTAAACAGACATAGAAGATGATTGTCGTTGTGGACTAAAATCTACGAATATTTGCACATGCAAGAAGCCCAATAGCAAAGGAGCAGGCAACCCAACTATGGATCAAACCCAACATCAATGGAGGCTCGGTTATCCAACACAAAGTCAACTGAGAAAAGATGGAAAACATAATCATGCGACACTACTGCAATAGTGGCTCGTTTTACCATTGTAATGCAATAAGAAGTGGCAATCGATGCATGGAAAAAGCCAAATTTTTTGTTTATCGTGTTACTAAAGTTTTGTACTATAATGTTGCGATTAGGGATGATTATTAGGCAATTTTAATTCACATGTTAGGGTTTAGTAGAGGATCCAACGAGTTCCTTGAGACAAAACTATAAATAAACTCATGTATTAAGTTTTTCATTATTAAATTCTTAGTTTCCATTGTTGTTGATGGCCAAAGCAAAAGGAATGAAGAAAAGCAGAAATAGAGACAAAGAACGAGGTCGTGGCAAGAGTCTAATCTTCTATTTATTGAAATCTCTGTTTGGTGATCTCTACATGATGTCTAGCTAAGTATTTTTATTTCTAAGATGTACTTTTAATTGTAAGAACCTTTGATTTGTAGTTTGATTAATCTATTCCAATGTATTGTTTTATATTTTGCGTGATTATTGCTTTTTAGCTATTGGCCACAAATAAATTGATTTCAGAGACTAATTGTAAGAACCTTTGATTTGTAGTTTGATTAATCTATTCCAAGGTATTGTTTTATATTTTGCGTGATTATTGTTTTTTAGTTATTGGCCACAAATAAATTGATTTCAGAGACGTTAAACAATTGGATACTCAAAGTATAAACTTAGAAGAATCAATTGACTAAGAAGTTGTTAATTTTGTAGGAGGTTGTACTTAATTATTATGTTTATTGCATTAGTTTGTTAATTGTACGCCTCGGGAGAGGGTATTAGAAAAGAGACTAATAAGTATTAAGGCACTTCCAAAAATGATTTTAATTATTAGTGCTATAACCTACAGAAATAGGAATTGGATTAATTGAAATAAGGAATAAAGGGGAATATATTATACTTTACTATCCGAGAATCTTAATTGATATAGTTTAAAAACCAACAATAGTTTGTTTTCAATCTGAATATAGTTTAAAGCTTTCAAACTTCGATTATAAGCCTTAATAAAATTGATATTGAAATTAAATTGGGATTTGGGATTATTAACCATAAATCATTCCGTGAGGACGATATCTGGTATCTTACCTTATATTATCATTTTCATCTTGTACACTTGCAGTGATCTTAACAAGACCATAGGTAGAGACCTAGGTGTTGTCAATGAGGCATAGTGGATCATAAATGAAAATTACCAAGACATTGGTTAGAAATAGAAATGAATGAATAACGAAACACTTGTTTGGTCATGTCACAAGATCAGGACGATCCAATACCTCTGGTTTTTGCATGGTTTGGGATGCATAGAAATTAGGGATATGAAGGAATCCTAGACTTGGAGATTGACAGGCCATGGTTGGTGAATGGTTGGTAACTCTAGAAGGTCTTGTTCTCCTATTCTTAGTTGGTATAGGACGGTTAAGTATAGTAGGACTTGGGAGACCTTAGTTATCAAGACATTTGCAAAATTGTATGGGAGTAGTGAGGTTTTTGAGTGGAAGCCTAGGGCACCAGGCAAGAGTGGTATGAGACACTTGAACTCGAAGGCATAGACGAAAGCTTGAAAATCTCTCTATGCTAGTGTAAAATGTGTGTGGATTGAATGGTTATTTGCATGTTCTTTGATATTACGATTTTGGACACTTTTATGTGAGACCAAAAATCTTGCACCCAAAAAAAATCAGGACTTGAAAACCTCGATTTCAAACTTAGAAACATAAACTGATAAGCCACTGAGTAAATCGAGAACTTAGAGACAAAAAATCTAGAGTCATGGTAGTACCAACGACATGAGAAAATTGACTTTGATGATAAAATGACAAACTATGAATAGAGGTATGAAAGATGGCAACTATCACAAGTTGCAAAAGCACAGTATGTGAACTTTGAGAAAAAAGGGATTCATACAACCTAGATTGAATGGAAGTAAAGTGATGATGCTCCTTATATATTGAAATTTCTCTTTTCTAATATCATGTTGACCCATGGGATACCAAAATGACTTTTGGCTTATAGATATGGCAAGAACAAGTGGTAACGTCACAAAAGATGAAAGTACCAATGAGCCAGGCAGAGGAAAAATGAGGTGCCAGTGGTAGCAAATCAAGTTGGAATAGTGACAAGTACAGAGATGTCAGTCGAATTCACTCAGCAAGTGGTAGAATAGGTCATGAGATATCTACCACAAGTTTAGAACCCACCACTGGTATAGCCACAGCTATAGGTATAGCCTAAGCCCCAAATTTAGTAGGCCCTATTGCCTAACAGTCTAGTGGTACCGAACCGATTGATTGTGGATAACGTAGAATAGCAAAATTTGTTAATGGAGTTCTAGAAGCTGTGACTCAGCACTTTTGAGGGTATGACTGATCACTTGGCAGCAAATAAGTGGTTCACTGATATGAATAAACACTTGAATGCCTTAGGGACAACTAGGCCCATGAGAGTTGCATTAGCAATGCACCAGTTTTTTGGACCCACCTATCATCAGTAGGAGACGGTTATGAATGTATCCACCATGAAATGGGAGCAGTTAAAGGCTCTATTTTATGCAAACATTTTCTCCATGGCAAAGACAAGGCAGTTATAGTCAGAGTTCATCCGACTAATGCAGAAAATAATGACAGTGACAGAGTATGAACAAAAATTCACAAAATTATCTAAGTTTGCTCCTGAGTTGATAAAGGGTGAAAAGTCCAAGGCATACAGGTTTGTTGAGGAAATGAAGGTGAAAATATGGAAGATCATCCTTCCTCTGAGATTAACCAATTCTTAAGAAACTGTGATTAAAGCGCAATTGATTGAGCGAGATCTCAAGTGAAAACAAGCTTTGAGGAATAAACACAAGTGGTCACGGCCTGAGCAAACCACTGGAGCCTCAAAAGAGGCAAAACAAATGGGATGGGTACAAAGTGCCTTAGAATCAAAACCTAGCGCAGAATCACAACAAGCATAGAACCAGCAGATACGGACAGAACGTGATAGGGATGCATGGAGGAAACAGGTTAAAAGGCAAGGGTTGTGCTACCAATGTCGCCAAAGATGACATATTGTCAAGAATTGTCCTAACAGAGCTCCAGCTCCCCCACAACAACATCAGGCACATGGGTATTATGGTTGTCCACAGTAGGGGTAGTAGCTATAGCCCCAGCCACAACAAAACCAAGGGCAGAACCAGAATCACGGTCGAAGATAAAACCAGGCCAAACTTTATGGCGTTGACGCCCAAGCTGATCTTGCACCTGTAGTGGAAAGTACATTTCTTCTATTTAATGTTGTTGTGAAAGTATTGTTTAACTCGAGCACTACTAAGGTTTTCATTTCTGAACACTTAGTGGATAGATTACAATTGGGGACAAACCCATTGCCAGTGACATTGCGTGTCGCCACACCCATAGGGACCATGGTGAACTCTATGAAATATTATAAATGTGATCTTAGATTTGATGATAAGTTGATTTCAGCTAATCTTTGTGTACTTTTGTTTCATGGTATGATATCATACTAGGAATGGACTAGTTGACCTTATACTAAGCAAAGACTGACCATCAGAAATGGAGTTTGAGTGTGACATTGCCTTCTGGGAACATGTTTAAGATAAAGGGGGATATGCAAATATTGTTGAGAAGTCCCATCTTAGCTATGTTACACAGTTTAAAACAAAAAAGAAGACTTCAAATAGTTGTTAGAAGAGGATGCTGAAAAACGTAGATAAATACAAGAGATACCTCTAGTGCGGGAATATGTAGATGTATTCTCAGATGATCTACTTGGACTATCACCACAGAGACAGATGGAGTTCAAGATTGAGTCACATTCAAGCACTGGTCCTATAGCCATTCCATCCTATTGAATGGCATCGGTAGAACTGAATGAGCTAAAGACACATTTAGATGAGCTATGTGAGAAGGGAATTATGAGACCCATTGAGTCACCATGGGAAGCTCTAGTATTATTGTTTGTAAAAAAGAAGGATCGATCCATGAGTTTTTGAGTAGACTAACAGAGAATAAGCCAAGTACCAATAAAGAATAAGTATATGTTGCCTAGAATAAATGACCTATTTGATCTATTTGATCAGTAGAGGGAAGCCACTCTGTAACACCCTGGAACCTTGCGATCATGCCACGTCGTGAGTGGACATAAAATGAATAAATTAATAAACTGAAAAATCGATATTGGTTGAATTAGCTAGGAAAAAAAATGAGACTTTAAAATAAAAACCTAAGAATGTGTTGAAATTGAAATAAATACTAGTTTTTATAAAATAAGATAAATGACTATATGAATTTTAGAATTTATAATGCTTTAGGAAATAATACAAATGATGATAATGAATGAATTAGAGTAATGTTTTAGTTAAATATTGATATAAACTATAATTTGATAGAATAGTCAAGTATCAGTTGATGAAATTATTAATAAGCTAAAATCCAAGAATTGTTTGAGACGGGAAAAATAAGGTTTTAAAGAAATGCGTTGAAGGTAATTAGATTCAAGTTTTGGTTTATTAGGTTAAATTTATTTAACTAATGTAATATATACATGTATACGGATTTATATAATTAAATTTAATAGATGTGTAAAAAATAAATAAATAAATTAAATTAAATGTATATACATATATAACCAATTTAGTATGTGACAACGAGAATTTTGGTTAATGGGCGGTGGAATGAGAAGGAGTGTCAAAGAAGAGAGCCGAAGGAGGGGAGACTCTTGACGTATCTGGACGACAGAAGATTGAAGAAGAAGCCATTGCAGCATTTGGCTGGCTGTAGATCAAAATAGAAGAAAGGAAGAACAAAAGCAGATGTGAACCGAGGCCTGTAGAGTGGTGCGTGCTGGTGGAGTAATGAAGAGAGGAACTGCCCAAACTGCCACTGTCATTGTTGTCGAACAGAGAAGGGGAATGAAACGAAGAAGAGGGGATGACTACTAGTGCAACGTGCGTGAATGAAGAGTGTGTCTATTGTGTGATTTGCTGCCAGCACGAAGCAGAGAAGAACGCAACTCTATCCTAGTGCGTTCTTCTGCATGTGAAGAAGGAAATCAAAAGAAGAATGAAGAAAAGAGGAGGATGTCGTTGCAGCCAAATGAACTAAAGAAGAAAAACTCTAGTCTAGCTACTGGTGTGTGTGGGTGTCGTTGCTGTGACGGGAAAATGAGAACAGGGGATGAGTTGAACGGAAGAAGGAGAAAGAGTTGAGAAGAAGAAACTGGAAGGAAGCTGCTAGTTTGCAGCTGTTGCTATTCAAGCTGTTGCTGTCCCTACTGCAGAATGAAGAAGAGGAAGGAAAAGAAAATAGAGCAAAGATGCTCTGTTGCTGTCGTTGCTGTCATTCCTGCTACTGCTACTGCTACGCTGAAGAAGAAGGCCATGCAGGGAAGAGGAACATGAAAATAGAGGAAAAACCGAAAATATATGGGAAAGGAAGAACTGTTGTGAGCCGTGCACTGGAATTGGGTTACTTAATGTGATTGAAGACGAAGAAGACCAACTTTGTGGTTTTGCAATCTGTTGCTGCTAATACTCCGGGCGGTTGTGCAAAACCGTGAAAGGAAGAGGATAACCGCACTGTGGAGAAGAAGGAAGAGCAGAACCGTGCTGCTACAATGGAAACGGTGAGTGGTGCGAGCTGGGTGTGGGCGTGATGTAGTGGCAGCTGCCTTGAAACAAGAATAGAGGAGAAGCACTATGAAGAAGATGGGTCGGTTGGTGAATAATGAAATCAGGAGAACCATGATAGGAAGTTGGTGCGTGGAGCTGGCCGATTCCTCTGGTCCGTGATGTTGTTGTTTGGGTGGTGAGTTAATTGAAATTGTTGTCATGATGTGTGTGTTTTATTGGGTGGGGTTGTGCTATGTAGGGGAGTCGATTGCTGCTACAAGCTGGGCAGGAAGAAGAAAACTAAGGAAACGGTTGCTGAAAAGAAGAGGATGGTGAGCTGGGGTAATGGCAAATGTGGGCGTACAATCTGATCCATGAAGAGCAATAATAGAGGGGCAAGCATAAGTTAAGTTCTCTTCATTTTAGGACCTATTATTGCCATGGTATCTAAGCTTGTGGAAAAAAAAATTGGTAGGATTAGAATAAGTAACATTAGAATTAGAAATCAAGCACAATGTCAAGAGTGACTTTCAAAAGTATATTTCAAAATGAGAAGCATTGTGAATACCTATGATTTATAGTAGATAAGGTGGGTTAGTTTTCCAAGGAGCTAGAGTCTAGTGTGATATGGAAGTCGTGTAACATATAGGTGCCCATAGAAAATTTAATTTAACCTTGCTTCTTGAATTCGTTGTTAGATCTTGTGTCAAGATAATAATGATCAATACCTGACAAATGTTCTCCTGAAGATCAATGCGGAACTTGGTGGCTTAAATTATTTGTTGTCCATCGGACAATCTTCTTCTAATCCCCTTATCCCTAAGGTCTAAACTATCATTTTGGAATGGATGTGTCACATGGTATTCTGAATAGTATAATCTACCTTTTATTACTTCAGTAGTTAGCTCTAGATAATGACCATTGATTTCTCGGTATAGGGCAGTAGTAAAAACACATTCGTTCAAAGCGAAAATGATAGAATCTTTATTCAAGCAAGTCTCAGACACAGAGGACAAAGGCATTATTCGAGAGACACTTCTGGATCTCTATACTAGTTTAAGGAAGAGAAAACCTGATCAAGTTGTGATTTTCATATCTCCACGTGTCACGCTAAAGTATCAAGCATCTCGAAGGAAAGCAAGGTCGCCCTGAAGATCGACAGAATCAGGTGGGCGTGACTTCCTTGCTTATATGTATTATATGGATGTAAGATTCAAGGCATTTGATTGAATAGTTCTAAGTTATTAGAATTTTAGTAGGAAATTGATTAAAATTGTTTGGTCTATGTGAATGATGTGTGATGTATGATGAATTATTTAATCCATACGTAATTAGTTCATGACATGATCTTTCATTTGGATTTACTCAAATATGGCATGCATGACTAGGAGAATATGCATCTAAATCTTATTGTTTACTCGTGCATCTTATCATGTTAATTTGCAAGCATAGTTTGGATTATATTCTCTAGTGTACTGTATAATGCTTGATGTGTTTGAGATTGGTTGTGAAACTAAAATAAGACGATGGTTTATTAAGAATCTACGTACTGGTACGATTGACGAGCCTGAAGCAGATCGAGATGACATCTCCTATATGTCACTGCTTGAGATTGTCGAGCTACAAGGCGGATCGTAGGTATTCCTTGTAATAACCCAAAATTTTGTCAAATAATTAAAGATAAATAAGTTTAAGGAAATTAAACGAAATAAGTCAAGTAAAAATAATTTCGAAGATTTTAAGACATCTTTGGATGCAAATTATGGGTTAGGAAATGAAAAGTAATATCAAATATTTAGATGTAAAATAAAATAGGCAAATAAAACCTTAATTTGATGTTTAAATGAAAATGTCAAATTAAAAGAGTTGCTTAAGAAATAAAGAATAGAAAAAAAAGAGAGAGATATATATATAAAGAAATAAAGTATATATATTTATACACACATATATATAGGCTAAAGTGTGTATGAATAAGGTGTGTGTTAGTATAATAAATGTTAATACTACATATTATTGGAATATGTACATAGAAAAATTTGTATAATTAAATAAAAATGTAGTGTACATGTATTTATTAAAAATAAATAAAGCATTATATAAATATTAATTTATAATTACATAAGGTATTTTCTGAAAATGAAATATGAAATAAATAAAAATGCATGGAAATGGTAAATATGGATTATTTAATTAAAGATATTAAAGAAATAAGAAAATATCTAATAAATGCAATATTAAATAATTAGAAAGGGAAAAATATTAGTAAGTCCATAAAATAGAATGACTTGTGCAATAAAACCAAGTTTCGATCAATTAGAAAGTGTATAATTGCTGAATTCCAGATAATAACAACTTAGAATAATGATTTTGGTATTAGAAACTGCATCCAACAGCCAGAAATCCATCATCCATAGGATCTGTGATCTCACGGCCACGATCGGAACCGCACCATGCGCGCGGATGCACCAAATCAGTGAGATCCTACGGTTCACAAACTAGTTTCCAGATCCAACGAATGAGATTGAAGTCCAAAACGGCACTGAGGAGCACCAAATCAATAAGATCTAACGGCCCAGAAACGATCAGGCTGATCTAAAGATTCGGATGCGTCTCATCTGATCACGGTTGACACTGCACTCGAGGTTCATCGTGCGGCCCAGATCAGTGATCAAGATCGGATGTGGTGTTCGAGATCCATCCAACGGCCCAGATCAAAGCTGCAGGAATCAATCGCGAACGGTGCTGCACTCGAGGAAAATCGGATGGACTAGATTGGAGATATCTCTGATCAATCGCGTCGCTCAAGGTCCATCAAACGGCCTTGATCGAGGCACTATGAGAAGATCACGAACGGATTCTCAGATCAAGGAAATCGGACGGCCAGAAACAATCAGGGACGATCAGACGATAAGGATGAGTTTCGTTCATCGCGAAACGCTTGTCTTGAGGACGATCTGAGCGTCCAGAACAAACTCGTTAATCCGATATGGCGAACCAACACCACGCTCGAGGAAATCGGACGGCCCAGATTCACGCTCCTCTAATGATCAAGGATCCAACACCATTCTCGAGGAAAATCTAACGGTTCAGATTCGAGGCACCTAAATAACAGAGATGCGATGCGCGATTCGATAACGATCCTACGATCCAGATTAGCTGCTCCGATAAATAACGAAAATTTACCAGGAAAATCCAAAAAATTTCGAAAAAAATTCTAAAAATAATCATGTTTCCAAATTCCAAACTCACTTGTTATTTTCCTATGGTTGGGGGGCACGAAAATTTGAATTGTTGGCAAGTTTACTACAAAAAAAATACCCCAAACTTGCCATTCTCTACCCTTTTAAACTCTATATAAACACACCCCATGCTCACAATTTATCTCATCCCAAGAAACAAGAGTTGAATTGTCATCTTGTTCTCTAAGCCTTCTTCTTGGCAATCCCCGTAGTTCTTGAGTGATCTTGAACTGTTCTTGAGTGTTCTTGAGTGGTCTTGAGAGTTCTTGAGTGTTTGGCAGCCTTGAAGTAACGAAACTCTGTCGGATTTCAGAGGTGTGCAGAAGGGACGTATTTAAGGTGGAAGTGATTTCTCTTACACCCCTTTTTCTTATTCAAAGTTCTAGCATGTTCATTGGTTGTTTGATTTTTGAAATCATGAATAATTTCAGTTTAAGTATGCTAAAATATTTTTCAGTTTTAGATTTGATTCATATTTGAATTTATGCATGCATATTAATTATGCATGCCTAGTATCATGTTTAGGTTTTATTTCAATATGTGATGCATGATTTTGAGTGTTCCATGATTGAATTTTCAGTTTGATTATATGCTGAATTTATTTATTTTAGTCTC
>JAJIYU010017063.1:0-11844 GCA_030144865.1 Tinospora cordifolia | reverse complement strand
AAAATTAAACTGAAGTAGAAAATTGGTCTTTAGAAATTTACACCATTTTTTCCCCTAAAAATTACCCCTATAATCAGATCCTCTATGCCCAATTAACTCATTTCATATAATCATATTTTACGCCAAGACTTATATTTTATGCAAAGATTAATATTTTATATTATGTCTTAAAATTATAATTTATATACAATCAAAATATGTTAATTTTAAATTTATAATTAGAACAAAGTATATTCACATAATACTATACATCTTGAGATAATTATAAATTTTACAAACTTTTATACATATCACCAAAAACATTCTCCACATCCATTCAGCCAAACTTTTATCATCTTTTTGTAAATATTTTTTTTGTAAATAGTTTGATAATCAGATCTTCTATTGGTTGCCTAAAAATTAAACTGAAATCAGATTTTCTATTGAAGAAGAAGAAAATGCAGTATCACACACGCCGCAGGGAAGAAGAAGAACCAAGAGATGGTTGCTGGAAGAAGAACAAGGGTGGTGGCTACTGAAAAAAGAAGTAGAGTGGGGGGAGTTTCAAAAGCTGAAATCAGAAGCCGATCGAGATTGGAGCATAAAAATTTGGCGATCAAGATTCAAGAGTGCCAGACAAGGGTTGGTTGCTGAAAGAAGAAGAAGACGGAGCAGTATCACACCGCAGGGAAGATCAGAAAGAACAAACGCAGAGAATAATGGAAGCAAGGAAGAAGAAAAAGAAGTAGTGACAAGCAGACAGATGGAAGAACAGACAGACGCAGGAATCACAAAGAGTAGACAGACGAGAGAAGAATCGAAGCGTTGAAGCAGGGAAGAATGAAAACAGGGAAGAACGAAATAGAAGCAGGGAAGAATGGAACGGAAGCAGAGAAGAACGAAACAGAAGCAACAACAGGAAGAATGAAAGCCAACAGAACGATTCATCTTTTGCAGGGAAGAATCGAAAGCAAACAGAAGCAGGGAAGAAGAAGCAGCTGGGGGCTTGTGATCTTACCAGAAGATTTGCATTTCCGAGTATGCAATGTGCTAGCTGCGAGCTTGTGAGTGTGAGCCGTGACAATGTCTTTGCAACTTGCCTCCGAGACGACGACTATGAACTTGGAAAGAACCAAAGAAGAAAACAAGATGGAGCGGAAACGTGAAAGACTTAGGGTCTTTTCGGTTCAGTTCGGGTGCTATCGGGTTGTAGACACTAAACCCACAACCCAACACAATTAATTCGGGTTGGGCCTTTTAAAACCCAATCCAAACCAAATATGCTTTAAAACCCAACCCAAACCAACCCAAAAGGTTCGGGTTGGTTAGTTCGGTCAGGTTAATCGGGTCGATGAACACCCCTATTTGTACCCTCGTGGACCATAAGAAAATATATGGTAGTTGAAAGTCAACACATAAGAAGTATACTCATTAATACTAGAATTTTAGTCGGTGGGTACTGAAATGTCCAGAATGAAACCCTGAACTCAATGACACTAAAATTAAAATTTTTGGAAGTCAACGGACATATTAAATTCACGTTTATGCAATTTGAAAATTAATTAATAAAGATAGAAAAAATGTATATAGGGTAAAAATAATGATAAATAACAGACAAAAAATGTTATATAATATTGCATAGCATTATGAAATACTTATTAAGGAAATATATAACATAGGAAATAATATTTATGTATTGAACCGCCAAATTTATGAAAATGGCTGGTTATTAAGTACCAAATGTGGGACACATGTCGACAACACATATTTGTAGTATTTTGAATCAATATAAAAGCTTAATTGACAGGTCGACAAGGGTTAGGTTTAGATAAAGTTGACTATAGTTGACCAAGTCAATCCTTTTATTGACCAAAGACCATAAAGTTAGAATTTGAGCCAAGTTTTATGTAGATATTAAGAAACTAAATTGATCACGCAGGATCAAACATCAGCGGGACGCGACCGGTTACTAGAAGAGCACTGGGAGCTGAGCATCCTTGTGAGTAGTGTATTCTAATTTATCACTTAACTTGTTATTCTATCATAAATGAAATGTTCTTACATATTGAAATGCATTTGCAATCTTTAAACGTGATTTAAATGAAAATGTGCACTGAATATCGAGGTCCATGTGCGGGTTAGGGTATTGAATGTGGTAGTGCATTGAGGATGAGTGGTTGTCGCATCCGGGGGTGCGGTCTGACCAGGTCTATCAATTGAGGCTCCCCTAGATTATTTAGTGACCACTTAGCATAAAGTACCCTGAGGGGGGTTCTGTGGGCCCAGATTGGGGTCGTCACCTATACAACTAACCGTCAAGTTTCTCCCGCTCAAGTGAATTTATGCGTTTTCAGCATTAAAACTATTTTCAAAATGGAAGGTGCACAATTGCATTGTGGATTTAGCATTCATTAACTGTTGCATTCATTCGCATTATTATTATTGTGCATTCATACATGACATTGCTTTTTTAGAATATATGTTCTAAGTTATAGATTAGGTTACATTACTCACTAAGCCGCTGTAAACAAAATTGGCTCACTACTCTAACATTTCAGGTTCTTCTTCTACGGATAAGGGGAAGAAGGTGGTCATTGCATGAAGCGCACCACGTTTACCTCGGTAGGTTTCCTCAGGTGGTTTACTATTTTGAGAGTTAGTATAATGTATAGGAAGTGAAAAAAATATTGTAGAAATTTTGACTTAGGCATTCCACTACTGCTACATTTAGGACACTGTATCTATAATTAACTTTTGTATTAAAAAAATTTACTGTACTTATTTGTTCTAGTTGCTTTTGCATTTATTACGATTACTCTGATAGTGTTATATATGGTGTTGTAAAGAGGTTTAACAGTGTTTTGGGCAAGCTCAGTTTAGGAATGGGTTTGTCAAAACATTTGATGGTAATGAAAATAAGTTTAGATTAGGCCCATTACGATTGATGGTAACAACAATAAGTCCATATTAGACCCACAATGAAACAACGACAATAAGTCTTGATTGGGCCTACGATAAGGCAACGACAATAAGTCATAATTGGGTCGTCATGGTAAGGCAATGGCAATAAGTCCTGATTGGGTCGTTACGATTGATGACAACGATAATAAGTCCTAATCAAGTCGACACAATATGCCTAACTGTCTGCAACTCACTCGAGTGGATTTCTAATTGCCATGAAGGGGGGCTGGTGAGAGCCTCGTCGAATGTTTTCACTATTTTAACTGTTTTTAAATGAAGGTGCATGATTGCATTATAGATTTAAATTGAATTCACGATTGCATTCACTCGCATAATGTTATTGTTAATGCATTCATGGCACGTATTTTATTGTGGAATGCTTATTTTAAGTTATGAATTAGACTGCATTATTCACTAAGCCGTTGTGGACAATTAGACTCACTACTCTAACTTTTCAGGTCCTTTAACTGTAGATAAGGGCAAGGGAGTGGTCATCGCCTAGAGTTGTTTTCTCTTTCTCATTGTTTTGGTAGGTTTTCTTTGTACTTTTTGTTTTGAGGGTTAAAAACTATGTATAGGGGTGAGGAAAGCTTGTATATAATGGATTGGTCACTATCGTTGTTACACATGTTTTAATGACCCATTTTGATAAATATCAAGTGTTATTAGTATCTTTTGTGTTAAATTTCTTTTGCATTCCCTATGATTACTTTGATAGTGTGCGGAGTGGTGTTGAAAGATGAAGCTTAACAGTGTTTTGGCAAGCTCGACCTGTGGGTGGGTTTGTTGGGACACTGTGCCAGTCGGTTCGTCTTTCGCCCTAGGGAAGGGGTGGTCTCGATAGTTAGGGCTAAGAGGAAACCCTCTCCACTCTTCTCTTGAAAATTCTTGGGTAATACATCTATTTTACTTGACATATGTTCTCTCATACTTTTGTTAGGTCTTATATTAAACTTCATACATTATGTCATGTATTTTATATAGTTGATTTTGTAAAATTTAATGAAAGATTGAGGTATTTCATTTTTATCTTAGTGTGACATTTTTGTAGTTTTCTTTAATGTGTCATATCATGTATTTCACATGTTTAGAATTCACATTTTGCATTCACACATATTAGAAATTTAATTCTACTTTGTTTTTTATTATAAATACCTCTTTTAGGAGAACACTACTTTTTAATACATTTGGGCTTAAAGATTTATTATTGTAGGTAGAGAAACTCTTTAGTTACTTCTATCTCTAATTATTTTACTCAAGAAAGGCTAAGAAAGGAAAGGATTGGGCCTACTCTAATGCCTTAACTCATCCATCTTATTGTTATTCTTACATTATCAAAATATTATCATTATCTTATCTCATTCTCATTTTTCTTATCTTCTTATATGAAACAAACCTTAGTTTTAGAAATTTATCACAATCTTTGTGGTTTGACCTTGAGCCTCCCCAAGTTTATTACTTATTGAATATACTACATTATTTTTCCAAGTTAAACTTATAATTTTTTTGCATTATTTGTTTTATGTCTAGGGTTTCTTTATGTTACATATTATTAATTCATCATCTAAAGAATGCATTTTTGCATCTCTTTTTCTATTTAAAAGTGTGCACATAAAGTAAGCAACAACCCCCACCTAGTCTTCCTCTATGGCTGCACCTCCCATGATAGCTGTGAGCTCCTTCTTGTCTATGAGTATGTTCCTAATGGTACAGTGGTCGATCACCTACATAACCAATGTGCCAAAGCTGGTTCACTCCCTTGGCCGGTCAGGATGAACATAGCTATAGAAACTGCAAATGCCCTAACCTACCTGCATGCCATTGATATCATACATCCTGACGTCAAAACCACCAATATCCTCCTAGACAACAACTTCCATGTAAAAGTGGCGGATTTTGGGCTCTCCAAGCTCTTTCCCAACGATGTTACTCACGTTTCTACAGCTCCCCAAGGAACCCCAGGCTACGTTGATCCTGAGCACTACCAATGCTACCAGCTTAACAACAAGAGCGACGTGTACAACTTTGGAGTGGTTCTAATTGAGTTCATCTCATCAAAGCTAGCTGTGGATATAAGTAGGCATCGACACGAGATAAATTTGGCTAACATGGCTATAAACAAGATTCTAAACCATGCATTACATGAACTGGTTGATCTAACCCTTAGGTCCGAATCGGATTACACTGTGATAAGGATGATCACTTTGGTCACGGAGTTGACTTTTAGGTGTTTGCAACGGGAGAAGGAAATGAGTCCAACCATGAAGGAAGTTCTAGAGTGTTTGAAGAAGATAGAGAGCGATGAGCACACTATAGAGAACAGAGACGAATTGGATGTGGGTGCAAAGAAAGGATTGTTAAAGGGCATGAATCCTCCATTTTCCCCAAATTCTGTGACTGATAAATGGGCTAGTGTCTCCACTACACCTAATACAAGTGCTTAGTTACTATGTTTAATATCCATGACTGGATTTTTTTTTGTTATGGTTATGTTCGAGAATGATGAATGAGGGAAGAAACCGACTATGGTAAGAGCTCAAGTTTATGGGATTTCAGAAACTTCAGCTCAAGTTGTATCTTGAGTCTGTATTGTATTTATATACAATGATACAAGAATCATAACAAATAACTAATGCAGTTACAGATGCAGTTATCTAACAGACTGACATTAACATTCCTACATCCTCTCTTATAACAAAATGATTCTCTGTTTAACATAAACCCACTCTGGTCATAAATACACATACTCTATTTAACAGATTAACAGGTCAATGTGTTGTTCTCACATCCCCCCTCAATCGAAATGGTGAGGGAACAACATGAAGATTGGCTCGTTGTGACAAGAAGGAAGAAGCAAGAAGTGCTTTAGTAAGGCAATCAGCTTTCTGTTCAACAGATGGCACATGACGAACATCTAGTTCCTTCTTTAACACCTTATCTTGAACAAAATGAATATCTAATTCAATGTGTTTTGTATGAGCATGAAACACAGGATTAGTGTAATACCTGAAATTTTAATGACGTAATAGTTGTAATACCTGCAATTTTAGTGACATAATAGCCAAAATTTGAGTGTAAAACATATATACGTATATATTTTATATATAAATACATATATTTATATTTGTCATTGTTATGCAATTAATTAGTTAGCATAGAAGTATAAAGGAATATACGATGATTAATATTAGACATAAAAAATTGTTGGGTAAATATATGTTTCTCTATTTGAATAAGAAAATAGTATTTTTAGCATGATATTAATATAGAAAAGTATGTGTATAAAGTATTAATTAGATGCACTCATGAAAATAATATTTCTGTATGATGGTAATATACATAGAGAAGTAATGTGTAAAGGAAAAGCATTCATGAATAAAACATCCCATATGTTGAGATGTTAAAGTGGGCATGTGAGGGAAGGAATAATCCCACATTGGAAAGATAAAGACACTATTTGGAATAGGGCCCTATATAAATCCCCCTACTCCACCCATTTCATTCATCCCAAAGACAAGAGTTGAAAATTCATCTTGCTTTCTCTCTTTGTCTCCTTTTTGACAACCTTAGTTCTAAGTTCTTCTTTGCTTGAGCTATTCTAAATAGTTTGCAAAGTAGTAGCCACGAAGTGCTACAAATAATTTAGGAAGCGATCTCGAGGTGAGTTTCATTCCTTTCTTTTAATTTATTATTTTGACTTGGTTAGCTTGATCTTTTATGTTTTTTATTATTCTTGTTCTTTGCATTTATGTCATTCAATCATCATGTTGCATGACTAAGAGAGTATGCTCTGTAGTTGCGTCTCATACGATCTTCTACATCAAAAATCGAACACCTGTGTTTTTGTTGATTTATCATGTTATACTGTGGTATGTTCAATTTCTATTGAAATATGTATCTACCATGCTCTTGCACACAAAATTTAGATTAAATGAGATTTCAACCACGTACCGGTACGGGGGACTTTCTATGTTCCATGTAGAATTGGAACTGGCTGTCAATACTAATACCAGCATGGAACGGGTTTCAAAAATGATCCCACTGGAAATGGGTTTGAGTTTCAGAATTGATCTCTCTCCCTAGATCTGGAGCACAGAGGGTATCCCGTTCGGTCTAAATTATGACTGAATTAATATATTGGTTGAATCAAATTAATCTCTGAAAGTGTTTGATCTGCTTGCATTGTCTGGTTGGAATAATGGATTAAATAGATGGAATGATTCACTGGGCTTTTTAGTTCACCCCCTTATTTTTCACAACAGAAAATTAATCAGCTTGCGAAGAGGTTTACCTACTGAAAGTTTTTATTTATTTCAATGTAGGGCACATCGACCTAAGTGAAATCAAGTATTTCCAGTTTTAAATTTATTTTTTGCTGTAATGATATTCAGAATTGTCGAATGAATAAATGAAGAATTTTATTTACCATGATGTCATATTGTACATAGACTAATGTACACAGGAACCTTATTGCATTTGAGGTCTAAGAAGAAGAAAATGTAGCACGGGCCAGTCTCCCAGGCATCCCAAGATTTTTTTTTTTGGATCAAAGAGAATTGAACCGTCAGATGACGTGGAAGATGAGACTTGGGAGGCGAGGTGTTACAATTAGCAGCAAGAACAATCGCACTAGTATTGTCACACCATATTACTGGACAAGAAGAAATAGGAATATGCAATTTAGATAATAAAGATTGCACCCAAGCAACCTCAGATGTTGTATTAGCAAGAGAGCGATACTTTGATTCTGCACTTGATCTTGCTACAACCGACTGCTTCTTTGACTGCCAAGAGATTAAACTGGAACCAAGATAAACACAATAACCACCAATAGATTTACGATCATCAACGGAAGATGCCCAATTTGCATCATAATATACCACAATACTCAAAGAACATCCAAATGGATAAAACAGTCCATAGTTGATAGTGCCAGACAAGTAACGAAGCACCCGTTTCACTGCTTTCCAATGATTATCAGTAGGCTGATGCATAAATTGACTCAGTTTGTTTGTTATGAAAGAAATATCAAGTCTTGTATATGATAAGTATTGAAGAGCCCCAACTGCACTCCTAAATAATGTAGGATCAGAAAAAACAACACTATCATCTTTGAAAGAAGCTTTCCAACAGTGGTTGGGGTAGAACATGCCTTGAGATTTGTAAGCTGTAATCGAGCTAGTAAATCTGTAATATATTTGGATTGAGTGAGATACATTCCAGTTGATTCACGTACAACTTCAATCCCAAGAAAATAAGAGAGATCACCTAAATCTTTTAATGCAAATTCTTTATATAACCGAGCTGTGAGATCTTCAATTTGGATTACATTGTCACCTATTATTAAAATATCATCAACATATACTAATACAAACAAACAGTAGGATGTAGTTTGTAGAATGAACAAAGAAATGTCAGCCTTTGAATTCACAAACTTCCATTTCAGTAGCACAGACCACAGACGTTCATACCATGCACGGGGTGCTTGTTTGAGACCATAAATTGCTTTATGAAGTAAACAAACATGCTCTGGTTTTGAAGTGTCAACATACCCTTCTGGTTGAGTCATAAACACTTTCTTAGTCAAGTAACCATTGAGAAATGCATTATTCACATCAAGTTGTTTAATCACCCACTTCTTAGACAAGCAATGGCAAGAAAAATGCGAACAGTAGTGCACTTGGCAACAGGACTAAAAGTTTCACCAAAATCAATTCCAGGCGTTTGATGAAACCCCTTGGCAACTAATCGAGCCTTATACCGATGAATTGATCCATCAGTATTGAATTTCATCTTGAACACCCACTTGTTTCCAATCAGATTTTGAGATGGTTCTGTAGGAACCAATGTCCATGTACTTGTCTCTATTAGTACATTATACTCATCATCCATGGCACTCTTCCACATAGGATTCTGTACAACTTCTTGAACTGAGTTAGGTTCAGAAATATCCATACAAGACAGTAGTACTTTTGGTTTAAAAATTCCATTCTTTGATCGGGTAATCATGGAATGAAGATTTGGAGCAGTTGACTGAATAGGTATAGAAGATGAAATAGGGACAAAAGGTTGAATAGGACAAGTATTTGGACAAGAAGATGAAGAAGTAGACTAGGTGGAGGATACAATAAGTGGATTTTGAGATACTTGATTTGATGAGGTAGGAACAGATAACATAGGGCAGGAACTCTTTTCATAACTTACTGGTCTTGGCAACTAAACATGTGAATAAGAATTGGTGGTTGGAGTTGTGGTTGAACAACAGAACAACTGTTTGTAAAGAAATTTGGTTTCATCAAAAACTACATTGTTGGAAATGTAGACTCTACCATTTGCAGATAAACATTTATAGCCTTTGTGTGATGTACTATAACCAAGAAAAACACAATGAGAAGAATGAAATTGGAACTTATGTTTTTGATAGGGACAAAGACAAGGATAACAGAGACATCCAAAACACTTGAAGAATTTATAATTTGGTAATTTCTTGTATAATACTTGAAAGGGAGATTTATAGGCAAGAGTTTTTGTTGGCAACACATTTATCAGTTGTACAGCAGTGTAAACAACATCCCACCAATAACTGAAAGGCAACTGTGATTGAGCCAATAATGTCAGTGTCATTTTTGTGATATGTCGATGTTTTCTTTCTGCTCGACCATTTTGTTCATGTTCATAAGGACATGAGTGTTGACCTTTAATACCATTCTGCATTAAAAACTGAGAGAATGATCGAAATTCACCACCCCAATCTGATCTTAGGCATTTAATTTTTGTCTTAAACTAATTTTCTACCATCACTTTGAATGCACAAAATGCAGAAAAAGCTTCAGATTTCATCTTCAAGGGATAGATCCATGTAAATCTCGAATAGTCATCTAGAAAATGAATGTAATACTTGTATTCAAACACAGATACATTACGAGAAGGTCCCCACACATCAGTATGAACTAGTTCAAGAGGAGATGAAGCTCTAACATCAACTCTTTTATGAGGTAAAGAATGTGATTTACCATGTTGACAAACATCACAAAATTGTAATGTTTTGTTTCCAGAAACAAAAATTTCACACACATTCAGTAATTGAGAAAACACATCAGATGAAGGATGCCCCATCCTACGATGCCACAGTGTAAACATAGAATTTGATTGATTTATATCATCTATTTCACCTCACATGTACAACAGGTCTCAAACCATCACCAATAGTTTTCTTGATTTGTTTTGATTGTAGCCGATGCATTCCATCCTCTAAGCCTCCTTCAAGCAACACCATCTTGGTCTTGTTATCCTTCACACACCAATAATTTGCATGAAATTCAACAAAAACATGATTATCGTTTGTGAGCCTAACAATACTTAGTAGATTGTTCTTGATATCCGGTACACACAGTACATTATGTAGATGCAGTTTCTTTGATAAATTTTGATGACCAACATGTGTTATTTTTACCTGAGCACCATTTCCAACTCTTAGAGAAGACATACCTCTGTACTCTTTTCCATTGTTCAGATTTGCAGCATCATCTATGACATGATGCGAAGCACCACTATCCATGATACATGCTAGATCATTCACTGCATTTGTTGTAACTATGTTTGCTCCTGGTACACTGGTTGTCTTGGGAGGTCCCATGTATGAGAAATCTGTTCTACAATAGCAAACTGTTACAAAATGTCCATATTTTCCACAAATTTGGCATGTAGGTCAAAAATTATTATTAAATCGACCTCCTCCACGATATTTTGATCTTCCACCACCTCTCTTGTTTCCATGAGCAGTCTGACTTCCTGATGTTTTATTTCCAGTCTGATTTCTAGATCTTGTTGCTACATTTGCTGAAACATCAGACAATGATAAGTTGCTCAGATTCTGCAATTGTTTAAGATGAGCATCAAAACTAAGCAAAGAAGATTGAATTTCAGGCCAAGACAAATGTTCCTTATCTTGCAACAAAGTAGTGATTGGTAAATATTCTGTACCAAGTCCTGCTAATGTACAGGATATTAGATCTGCCACAGAAATATCACTTCTAGCAATAACCAGATTATCGGCATATTCTTTCATCTTTGATAGATACTGCATCATGCTCATGGAATCTTTTTTGGTGGTCTGAAGACCAGTTCTGCATATTCGAACTCTTGCTTTGTTGTGAGCACCACAAAGATCTTCAATGGCTCTCCAAGCCTCCTGTGAAGTTGAAACTCCGATGATTTGTGTTGCTACAGATTTAGTTAGAGAATTTAGAATCCATCCGAGAAGTAGTTGATCATGCATCATCCAAGATTCATAATCTGGATTTTCTTGAACTTCTTCATTAGATCTGTTTGCTATAATAATTGTAGGTGATGGACATGGCTTTGATCCGAAGATAAATCCTTCTAATTTGTGTCCTCGAATCACTGGTAACACCAATGATTTCCACAGAAGATAATTGTTTCTGTCTAACTTGACAGACATTGGCTGACTCAATGATCCTCCAAGAGTTTATGATCCTTTAGCATTGATCATCATCTGAGCTGAGAATTGGAGGATTCAGCCATGGTTGCCTTAGCAGGCTCTGATACCATATGAGATTTCAGAAACTTCAGTTCAAGTTGTATCTTGAGTCTGTATTGTATTTATATACAATGATACAAGAATCATAACAAATAACTGATCCAGTTACAGATACAGTTATCTAACAGACTGACATTAACATTCTTATATCCTCTCTTATAATAGAAATGATTCTCTTTTTAACTTACACCTACTCTGGTCATAAATACACATACTCTGTTTAACAGATTAATAGATCAATGGGTTGTTCTCACAAGGTTTAAGGTAGAAGGGAATGTACATAGTAAAAGGAGTTGTTATGTGGCATGCTGTTGTGCATATTATGTTGGTGGAATTGTTCTCAT
>JAJIYU010017062.1:0-11886 GCA_030144865.1 Tinospora cordifolia | reverse complement strand
CGAGGTTTATCCAACGGCCCTGATTAAATGCTCCGATTAAATATAATGAAAATCTGAAATAAAATCCAAAAAAATTCAGGAAAAATCAGAAAAAATCCCAAAAAATTTCTATAAACTTGGTTTTTCAATTTTAATCCAACTTGCTAATTTTCTATGCTTGGGGGGCACGAAAATTTAAATTTCCCACCCAAAAACTTACCATTCTACACACTTTTGAAGCCTATATAAACCCTCCAATGCTCACAACTCAAACCATCCCAAGCAACAAGAGTTGTGTTGTCATCTTATGCTTCAAGCCCTCTTCTTGGCTCTTCTTCCCACTTTTCTTTTCTCTCTTGAGTGTGAGAAGTTTTTGGGTTGGAAATTCTTCTTGGGTGATTATCTTGGTGGTGGAGCTTTGGGAATTTGTGCTTCAACTTGGGGAAACTACATATCAAGGTGGAAGTGACTTCTTAAACTCCTCTTTTTCTTATTCAAAGTTCTAGCATGTTCATTGTGTGTATGTTTTCAAAAGATTTTCAGTTCTAGTGTTTTAAAATAATTTTCAGTATTAGATTTGATTCATATTTGAATTTATGCATGCATATTGATCATGTCATGCCTAGTATCATGGCCCGGGCATGATATTGAATTTATGCATGCATAATAAAATTTTCATTCGTCAATTTTGTATAATTTTCTAATGAAAAACTCAAATTTCATATGAACTTTTTGAGATGTTACATATAAAGTGAAAGAAATTAGTTGTAGCTAAGCCATTGGCTCCATCTCTATAGTTGAAAATAATGAACATAAGTTGTTTGTTCATTTACAATAATATAAAGAGAGGAATATAGACTATGTTCATTTTTATTAGTACCTAGCTAGGTAAAAATGAGATTAGCCGAAGTGAAAGCACAAAGTAACGATTTTCTCAAGAAACTAGGCCCTCAAATTGCGTTAGGTATTTAAATGAGTTAAAAAGTCTCTTTAAGTGTTATAATTCATTAACAACTAAGCATCGACCAATAGAAACACATGTCAAAGAAAGAAATCAATTCTAAATATGTTATTGATTGTTTTTTCTTCAAGAGAACATTGAATATGAATTCTTCAAATTGTGTCCTTGTTTGTAAGAGTGTAACAAAGCTAAAATTAGCTATTTTGAGTTTTATGTGTACATAGATGGTTAAGAATATAACAAAATGCGAATTCATAAAGAAATTAGTGTACAATTGAGGAATTAGGCACTCAAAAGTAACAATTCCCCTCTAATTCACAAACTAACCAATAAAAGGTTTCTTAAACTAAAAAAAATATTCTTTCTTTATGTGTGAAAACCAAAAATAACCTTTTTTAAACTAAAATATCAATTACAAGAGTGCAGAGAGAACAACAGAAAGTCATTTGAATTATACAAGCACTGAACCTCTGTAGATGCGATAGAAAGTTAAGTTTATTTTTAATGTGATGCTTCCATTGAGCAATTGGGGCCACTAAGCTCCTATGGTATCTGAACGAGACAAAAAATCGCTCATAAAATGGTATCGAAATGAAATCAGGAAGCATGGAATAAAAGCTCTATGAAGTGAAAGAAATTGGTTATAGTTGAGCCATTGGCCCCATCTATGCAGTAAAAGACAAGAAACATAAGTTGTTTGTTTATTAACAACAATATAAAGAGATGAACATTGACTCATTCATTTTTATTAGTATATGGCTAAGTAACAATGCGATTAGCCCAATTGAAAGCACGAGTAATTATTTTTTCAAGAAACTAGGGTCTCAAACTGCATTGGGTAGCATTGACCAATACAAACGCACATCAAAGAAAGAAATCTATGCTAAATAGGTTGTCGATTGTTTTTATGTGAGAAAACATCAAGTTCTTCAAATTGTTTGGTTGTTTGTAAGAGTGTAACAAAGCTAAAATTAACTATTTTGAGTTTCATGTGTACACGGATGGTTAAGAATGCAACAAAATGCAAATTCATGAAGAAATTAGCATGCAATTGAGGAATTAGGCATTCAAAAGTAACAATTCTCCTCTAGTTGATGAACTAATCAATAAAAGCTTTCTTAAACAAAGGAATTATTCTTTTTCTATAAGTGAAAACCAAAAATATGTTTTTTAAACTAAAATATCAATTGCAAGAGTGCAGAGAAACCAACAGAAGGTCATTTGAACCCTACAAGCATTGAGCGTTTGTAGATGCGGGAGAAAGTAAAGTTTATTGCTAATGTGACTCTTCCTTCGAGCAATTGGGGCCACTAAGCTCCTTTGCCATCTGAATGAGCTATAAAATTGCTCATGAAATGGTATTGAAATGAAATGTAACATCTAAAAAATTCGACTGAAATTTAAAAATTTATTTAGAGAATTATACGAACTTGACGGATGAAAAATTTGGTAAGTCCTAGTTTAGTCAAATAAGGAATAAAATCAATTTAATAGATTTTTAGAAGAAAATATATGAATATAATGTATTTCATAAGATATCATAGCCAAAAAAATACAAGGATATGTGTAATTTTTTATGAAAACAAGATTAGGAAGTCAATTTGGATTAAGATTTGGCAAAAATCTGAAAATAGAACATGAAATTTGGCTAAAATTCATATAAATATAACTGAAAATGCATCCAACGGCTACAAACCGTCGATTTGAATTCAATTTCACGATCCAATGGCCAAAAGATGATCCGCACCAATGCCTGAGCGCACAAGATAACGAAGATCGAACAGACGAAGATGATCAAAGAAGATCGAACTGCCGTGATCAAAGCTGCGAAATCCCGATCGCAAAGTCGCACGATGCGACTCCACACATGCCAATCTCGACCCTCCGATCTGATCCGTGTGCATGTCTCGAGGATGATTTGATGCGCCAAAAAAATGCAAAAAAATCAACAAAAAATTTGCTGAAATCAACAAAAGAAATCGAGATAAATACCTATAATTGATTTTTAAATTCTGAACCAAAAATACTTATTTTCCTCTTATAATTAGGAAATATGAAATTCTAGAGAATTTAGGTTTTTTTTCCAAGAAAAACTCAAAAGTTTCTATTTTTTTCCCTTTAAAAATCTATATAAACCCCCCTAGGCTCTCACTTCCCTCATTCCAAAAATAAGAGTTGAAATTTTCTCTTATTTTCTCTAAGCCCTCTTCTTGGCACCTCTTCTCACCTTTCTTTCCTCTTTCTTATGTGTGAGAAGTTTTTCTCTTGGGTTGGAGAATTAATTTGGTTGATCTTCATTGGCACTAGTACGTGGGGGAACTGCTGCAAAAATTTCTGAAGAAACCATCACAAGGTGGAAGTGATTTCTAGAAAACCCTTCTGTTCTTATTTAAATTTATGGCATACTCATTGTTTGTGTATTTTGCACCAAAATCAAAGATTTTCAATTTCAATTTCAAAATTTCAAATGTTTATTTCAAATTTTTACTTTTGATTCATGTTTAAGCAATTATATCATCCATGTCATGTTAGTATCATGCTTAGGCTTTTAAATTAAAGTATGATTCATGTTTTATGTGTGTTTCATGAATTGATTGTGTATATTCTAAATTTTAGTATGATTTCATATTCTATAATTTATTTTATGAGATCATGATATGAGAGTTAAGCTGAGACAATGGTGATAATAATCACGTACCATCATTGCTATGGATGTTCTTTTCATATGAGTTAGGTCATATGGTTTTCAGACCTAAGTACTTGAGGGTCGTGTACCACAATACCTTGTGAGTCACCATGTATAACAGGTTGATGTCGACACGTGCCACTAACGGGTTGATGCCGAGTGGGCCCCGTTTACTTAGTTAAGAACATCAAGGGATTAAAGGCCCTTTTGGTCCGAGATTCGACTTGAACAAATTGTTGTTTGAAACGCCTAATAATTGCAAGTGTTTTAATTATGATTGTGTTATGAATTTGAATATGAAAGATGGTTTTCTGAAAAGGATCCACTGGGATATGCTCACTCTTTCCTTTCTATTTTTTTCAGAAATGTGAAACCTATGAAGCAGTTGAACATAGATAGTTCTTAGAAAGTTTCTACCTTATTATTTTTAAACTTTTAAGGGCATGTTGCCCAAAGTTTAAATCTTTTCTACTAAAAAGTATTTTGAAGTTTTCCGCTGTAATAATTAGTTTTTTGAAAAGTTGTGTGCTTTCAATTTTTCTATTATGAATAAAATAGTTTGAATTTCTTTCTCTTTTAATTTGCCTTGATTTTATTAAAGTGAAAATTTTGTATTCTTGAGTTTTTATACAAAGGCACGAGATATTGAAAAAGAGAAGAACAAGTGTGTGTCACTTGTAATGTAACACTAGCTCGACTTGCTAGTTGGTTAAGTCCACTATCAAGAGAATGGTTGTTATGTCCAATGCTTAAAGATATGAGGGTTAGGATGTTACATGAAATAAGGAAACACAGTGTAAAAGCTCTATGAAGTGAAAAAAATTAGTTATAGCTGAGTCGTTGGCTCCATCTCCACAATCAAAAACAAGAAACATAAGTTGTTTGCTCATTTACCACAATATAAAGAGAGGAACATAGATTATGTTCATTTTTATTAGTACCTGGCTAGGTAAGAATGCGATTAGCCCAATTGAAAGCATGTAGTAACGATTTTCTCGAGAAACAAGGGTCTCGAACTATGTTGGTTATTATTTGAATGAGTTAAAAAGTCTCTTTAAATATTATAATTTTTCATAAATAAAACATTTATTAATAGAAACGCTTGTCAAAGAAAATATCTATTCTAAATAGGTTGTCGATTCTTTTTCTATGAGAAAACGTTGAATATGAGTTCTTCAAACAGTTTGGTTATTTGTAAGAGTGTAACGAAGCTCAAATTAGCTATTTTGAATTTCATGTGTACATAGATGGTTATGAATGTAACAAAATGCAAATTCATGAAGAAATTAGTGTGCGATTGAGGAATTAGGCACTCAAAAGTAACAAATTCCCCTCTAATTGACGAACTAACTAATAAAATATTTCTTAAACTAAGAAAATATTCATTCTCTATGAATGAAAATCGAAAATAAACTTATTAAACTAAAACATCAATTGCAAGAGTGCAGAGAAAACAATAGAAGGTCGTTTGAATTCTACAAGCACTAAGCATCTGTAGATGTGGTAGAAAGTAATGTTTATTCTTAATGTGACGCTTCTTTCAAGCAATTGGGGCCACTAAGCTCCTTTGGTATCTGAACGAGCAATAAAATTGCTCATGAAATGGTATCAAAATGAAATAAGGAAGTAAGGTGTAAAAGCTCTACGAAATGAAAAAAATTAGTTGTAGCTGAGCCATTGGCCCCATCTCTGCAGTAAAAAAAAAGAAACACAAGTTGTTTGTTCGTTGACAATAATGTTAAGAGAGTAACATAGACTACATTTATTTTTATTTGTACCTAGCTAGGTAAGAATGCAATTAGCCCAACTGAAAGTACGAAGTAATGATATTATCAGGAAACTAGGGTTTAGAACTGCATTGGGTATTATTTAAATGAGTTAAAAACTCTCTTTCAATATTATAATTCATTGTAAATGAATCATTGACCAATAAAAACGGATAACCAAGAAACAAATCTATTCTAAATAGGTTGTCGATTGTTTGTGTATTTTTCACTGAAATCAAAGATTTTCAATTTTAGTTTTAGAATCTTAAAAGTTTATTTTAGTTTTTTAGTTTTGATTCATGTTTAAGCAATTATATCATCCATGCCATTTGAGTATCATGCTTAGAATTTAAATTAAAGTATGATGCATGTTTTTTGAGTGTTTCATGAATTGATTGTGTATATTTTGAATTTTTAATTTGATTTCATATTCAAAAATTTATTTTATGAGACCATGATATGAGAGTTAAGCTGAAACGATGGTGATAATAACCACGTACCATCATAGTGGTCAAAGCGACACTATGGATGTTCTTTTCATATGAGTTAGGTCATGGTTTTCAGACCTAAGTACTTGAGGGTCATGTACCACAGTACCTTGTGAGTCACCACGTGTAACGGGTTGATGCCGACATGTGCCAAGAACAAGTTGATGCCGAGTGGGCCTCGTTTACTTAGTTAAGAGCATCAAGGGATTAAAGGCCCTTTTGGTCTGAGACTCGACTTGAACAGATTGTTGTTTGAAACGCCTAATTATTGCAAGTGTTTGAATTATGATTGTGTTATGAGTTTGAATATGAAAGATGGTTGTTTGAAAATGTTCCACTGGGCTATGTGCTCACTCCTTCCTTTCTTTTTTTTTTCAAGAACGTGTAACCTATGAGGCAGTTGAACATGGATAGTTCTTAGAAAGTTTCTACCTTATTATTTTTGGAATCTTTAAGGGCATGTTGCCCAAAGTTTAAATCTTTTCTACTGAAAAGTATTTTGAAGTTTTTCACTGTAATAATTAGTTTTTTGAAAAGTTTTATACTTTCAAATTTTCTATTATGAATAAAATAGTTCGAATTTCTTTATCTCTTTTAATTTGCCTTGATTTTATTAAAGTGAAAATTTTGTATTTTTGAATTTTTATTCAAAGGCATGAGGTGTTGAAAAAGAGAAGAGCAAGTGTGTGTCACTTGTAAAATAACACCGGCCCAACCTGCCAGTTGGTTAAGTCCACCAGTGTCAAGAGAATAGTGGCTATGTCCAATGCTTAATAATATGGGGGTTGGGGTGTTACAAGAACTAAACTTTTTTTTACAGATGTAAATATGTTTACAAAAGGAAACTGCAAGATTGCAATGGGATGCCTCTCCCTTTTATTAACTATAGGAACTGGATGAAGTAGAGTGTGATCTTTAATAAAGAGAGCTGAAGTCGCAACATTAACTGCCGACTCAACAATATCATCAATTGTGGTTTCTCATTCACATTCAGTAGCTGCATGATATTTCGAGTCATCTTTGTCAACAAATTAGGTTAGTGCAATTGAATGAGAAATGTTTTAAAAGCAAATAAATTAAGGATAGTTAGATTTATAAAAACTATAAAAACACACTCTTGAGTTAATAAAAGAATTGTATTCGTGATCTTACCAGAATTGTTGATTTTTTCTGCCTTTTTTCACCTTTACTTATTGTTGAGTTAGCCTTTAATATGAAAATATACAATATTAATGGGCAATGAAAATAAATATAAATGACAAATCACAATCCAAATAAATTGTTCAACAATACTTTCCTCTTTTGTCGCAATCATTAATAATCTCTTGCAATGTTGTCAAACTCTTGCATGCTGCTTCGACATCAATAGATTTGCCCCTAGTAGCAGATTCTTCTTTACTATCTTCTACTTTATTTATATCCTCTTTTTCAAGACAATTCTACTAACAAATGAAAAAATAATGTGTAAAATGAATGTATACAGTTGATATAACATCAATATACACAAGCAAGCAATAGATAATAACAAGCATACAGTATATAATATATTATACTCATGGTATAATGTAGGTATATAAATGGTACACGACTATCGTATCATTAATATACCGCAATGAAAGTCTAAAAAAATTGATAGGTTTTAAAGCTTGGAACATTTACCTTCTTAATGAATGTTTTCAGATAATGAATTTCTTCAAAAATCTTATTAAAACTCTCTTTCAACATTATTTTGATCTCATTACTACAATCGCACTGCCTTCCAGTCAATTTCATGGTTGCCGCAGATTGAACACTAATGCCAATAGGTTTATTTACAACAGAAGGCAAAATAAATTTTGGGGGATCAACAAAATCATCATAATTTGGAAATTGAAGTTGGCCCCCATCTTCTTCAGCAACATCAACCTCGTTATTAGCTTATGTAATCAAGCCATCCATGTATGGCTGCAGTAGCTCACCGGGGCTCGGTACAAAATTGTTGAACTGAAAATAGACAAATATGAGATCATAAGAAATGTGACAACAAAGAATCATTCAATTATAATATAAAGGTTGTGTATACTATATGATCAAATACACGAAAAATTACCTTATTAACAGATAAACTGTTCAGCAACTTCTCAATGCTCTTGAAATTGGGTTGATCACACAACAACAGATTGACCATACAAGGACGTTTGAAAAATGTCATGTAAGCAATTTTAGGACATTTTAACAAACGTTGTAGATTTCAACTTCCTAATTACAATTCATTTTTAAACAATGTTTTCTAAAAATTCTTATTACCTGTAAAACGATGTTTATGAAATTGTCTTTATAAAATTTATAGAGGACATTTTAATAAAAGTCCTAAATGCAAGAACGGAGGACATTTTATAAATGTCCTTAAACATTGTATCAAAGACATACTAGAAACGTCATTGAAAAGCCAATCAATGATGTTTTAAAAATGTTTTTAATACATACATAGATGATGTTGACAAAATGTTTTTAATACTTTTATAGAAGACATTCACAAAACGTCCTAGATACACTCATAGAATATGTTTTCAAAACATTGTTAATATTCTTATTTATGACGTTTTAGAAATGTGTTAAATTTCTTCTTAGAGAACATTTTAAAAACTTCATAAAAGCTTTTTATTTAGAACATTTTGAAAATGTCATCATAGATACATGTATATAAGAAGACATTTACAAAACATCCTCGGAACTTTTATTTAGAATGTTTTACAAACGTCATCATAGGTACATGTATATAAGACATTCAGAAAACGTCCTCGAAACTTTTATTTAAAATGTTTTTAAAACGTCATGTAAATAAATATGATGATTTTAGGTATTGAAAATGTTCTCAATACCTTTTTGAAACATATTATATATATATATTTACTTTTATAAAAATATAATTATAAGTCCATATATTATTTGTCATAATATTTTCCTTTAGTATAGTAATTGATATAACAACATGAATTACAAACATAAAAAAAGATAAAAGTTCATACCCTTCATATAAAAAAGTTAAAGTTACAATAAATATCAATTAAAATATACTGATGATAACAAGTTTAATAAATCCTAATTACAAAAAGCTAGTATGTATTACAAAATTTAATATTACTTAAAGCCAATCGAGCGAACTAAATTCAAAAAACCTGTTTGACATATCATGATCAGCTTTAAAAAGACCTATAAAAAAAGATAAGATATAATTAATGAACATTAATTGATATATAATAGTAATTATTCTTAACAATAAAAATTTACAAGAATGATTCAAAGCTTGTTACTGGGATTTTAAAAATTTTAACAGCATCTCATTTGTTTTATTGCATTGGAAAATAATAAGTACCTATTAAAATATTTTAAAAGTATAATTCAAAGTTTACATTTTCTTTGTCTATATTAATTTGATAAAATATTTTGACCATGTTACGATGTTTCCTAAAGCATCGCCCAAGTTTTGCAAGTCATATGTTTTTCTGTATAATTCAACACTTGGATCAATGAAATTGTTCACCCAAACTTGTCACACCCCGACCCCCGGACCGGACGTCGTGTCTGTCAATGTAAGGCCTCATCAACGGGCGTTGCATGGCTCCAAGCTCGGCGCGTGGTCCGCCTAGGCCCCGGGCGTGCAACAATTATAATCATCTATCTTTCTACCTCTATACACGAGGTTTAAATCATTTCTTTAATTTCAAATAATCATTTTAATCACGCTTCACTAAGCAATTAATTTCAAATCAAATTCACCGGATGTTCAAAATCATATTTATATTGGAAATCAAGATAATAGTAACGGAATCATTTCTTTCGAATCAAATCTTTCAAAATCATTGAACACTATTTAGCAATACCATAACTAAAAATCATCACTTTATCCATCAAAATAAAACAATGTTCAAGATGGTAAAATAGTCCTGTATATACATATGCAAAAATATGATACATGACCCTCCGACCCAAATCCAAAATATACATCATAAAAACTGTACAAAACAGATAGATGGTTTAGCAAAAAATATCACTCTCTCTCTATACATCCTCCAGTTTTCGGTCTGCATCCTCATTGAGCGTTGGGTTCATGAGTAGCTGTAAAATAAAAATGGGGTGAGCTCGAAAGCCCAGTGGATCTCCCCTACACATCAATAGCATTATACAAACGAGCATACGAAACATACAAACAGTTTCAAATCATTAGGGGCATTTCAAGCACTTAGTTAGTTTATCCGTTGTGCTCTAATATCAGGAATTTACCATCAGATATTAGGAATTAACCGAAAGAGTGAACCACCCTCGGTATCCCAATTGTGGTCCTGAACACAATCAGGCACGACATCTTTATCAAACAGAAGTCTACCTCTGAGACCACGACCCAAGAAGATACTGAAACCAAGGAAAAAATCCTCATGACTTTCCAAATTCGAGGGTTTCATATAGCCGCTCGCAGTTTGGCCTAGTTGGGGATACCCACGATGACGTCCTGGGACATTCGGAGAACCTCAACGTGATGTGCCACCAGTGCTCGTCCATCACCTCGATACGTGGAGTTCTTAATAAACCTTTAATGTTCTTTAGTTTCACAATCATAGTTTTTATTCCACACAACATACAGACATGCTTATTCAAAATGCTAACCTAAGCAAAGAAAGCAAATAAACACCAAGTTGATCATAATATCCTAGTACTAGAAAGCAAGGATATGTGCAATTTCATGATTATAAATGCATAAAATGGGATTTCATGGGTAAAAATACAAGGATATGTGCAATTTTTGATCAAATAAGGATTAAAAAGTCAATTGAGGTAGAGATGTAGAAAAAAAATCCGAAAAGAAAGCAAGAAATAGGGTTGAAAAATAAAAAACAAACTCAAAATAATGTAAACCGTAGATCTGAATCTGATATCACGATCCAATGGCCAAGATCAAGAACTCATGTACGCCCGGGAGCACCGAATCAAAACGATCGAATGGCTAGATATCCAAGTACGTGACTCGAAGACAATCAAACGGGCAGAACCAAATTCATTCATCGCGAAATCGGATCCGCCAACTGAGATCGAGGTCCATCCAACAACAGAGATCAAGGCCGCGTAGAATCAATCGCGAACCGATGATGCGTTCGAGGTTGATCAACAATCCAGATTCCACCAGCCAAAATCAAATCGCGAATGAACACTCTGATCGAGGATCATCAACGGCTGAGATCGAGAATCCGATTCTGTTGCTTGATCCGAGAACAATCCAACAGTTCCGATCGAATCTGATTGTGCGTCTCGAGGAAAATCAGTCGTTCTAGATTCTATCCGCCCGATCTGATCACGAATGGCATCCCGAGGACGATTTGATGGCCGATATCCTATGCTTTGATTAAATAACGAAAAATACGTTAAATTAATAAAATAAATACGAAATAAATTCCGAAAAATCAGAAAAATAGTTTCTAAATTCTGAAAAATGTTTCTAAAATTCAGAAAAATCCCTAAAAATATTCTTTTTGCTCAAAAAATTAGAAACTACGAAATTTGATTTAAATATAGTGTTTTAATCATAGAAGGACACAAAAATTTCTATTTTCTTCCCTTGAAAAATCTATATAAACCCCCCTAGGCTCCCAATTTCATTCATTCCAAAAAATAAGAGTTGAATGCTCCTCTTATTTTCTCTGAGCCTTCTTCTTGGCATCTCCCATCTTCCCTTCTTGTGTGTGAGAAATTTCTTTCTCAATTTGGGGAAATAAGTTGGGTGATCTTCGAGGGCGCTAGTACATGGGGGAAGTGCTACCAAAATTCCGGAAGAAAGCGTCATAAGGTGGAAGTGATTTCTAGAACACTCTTTTTTTCTTATTTGAATTCATGGCATGATCATTGTTTGTGTGGTTTTCACTAAATCAAAGATTTTCAACTTCAGTTCTAGAATTTTACATGTTTATTTCAGTATTTCAGTTTTGATTCATGTTTGATAAATCATATCATCCATGCCATGTAGTATCATGCTTA